>JAOWMA010000184.1:0-101742 GCA_025962755.1 Colletotrichum tropicicola | reverse complement strand
GATGGAGGGCAACCTTACGGCGCGTGTAAATAAGAGTGAAATTGAACGGATATCGGCCAGTTGCCACGAAGACTTCCTGGAAGAGATACATGGTATTATCAACCAAGCCAGAGGTTGAGACGGGCGGAGGGGGTAGGGGGTAGGGGGTAGGGGGTAGGGGGTAGGGGTAGGGGGCGTTGGATGGCAGTTTTGTCAGCTCAATTGGATTAATCACACAAAATTTCACACTTCGTCCACTGGACTCTCTCCACCGCCCGATTCCCGCTAACACGCCCAGACCTGTCCCATCTGGCTCAAGCTGAGCGCTCTAGAAGCTGAAGATCCGGGGTGGCGCCTCATCTTATTTTTCTTATTTTTATCTGCAGCTCGTCCCCTTCCTCGCTAGCCTCGTCTCCTTCTGCAGGGTTCACCACCACCTTCATTTTTCTGTCTACAAGGGACCTTCCTCTCCTTCCCTCTCCCACCCCAGCTCCATCACCTTTGGGTTCCGCCAAAGCAAAGCAAAGCCAGAAAAGAAAATTCACAAGCAGCTTCACAAGAACCAAACATGAGGTCTGAAATCCTGGTCGCCGTCGCTGCCGCGGTTGCTGCTGCGAAGGAGGTCGCTGCCCTCTCCTTCCCCCGCGCCGTTCAGGGTGATGGATATCTCAGCGTCCCCGTCAGCGAGGTCAAGCCGGACCTGAGCGCCCTCAGCGAGCTTGACAAGCGCGATGCCTTCGAGGTTCTTCTCAAGAACCGCCAGTTCTACTACTCTATGGATCGTGGGTGCCCTTCGCTCCTTCCTAACTCTGACGCGGCTGACCAGATATCACACCAACAGTCCAGATCGGCAACCCTGGTCAGAAGGTTACTGTCCTTCTCGACACGGGTTCCTCGGAGCTCTGGGTCAACCCCGACTGCAGCACCGCTCCTTCCGCCTCTCAGGCCCGTCAGTGCGGTGCCTCCGGCCAGTACAACCCCCGCAACAGTCGCACTCCTCCCGTCGGCCCCTTTGGCAGCCGCAAACTCAACTACGGCGACCCCTCGGACTCCAGCACCCAGACGAGCGCCGAGATCTCGTATTACAGCGACACCATCGCTATGGGCGCCGGTTTGGTTCTCAACCAGACCTTCGGTGTCGTCACCAAGAGCGATGGCATCTCCACCGGCATCCTGGGCCTGGCCCCCGACCTGCGCAGCGGCTTCGAGCCCGGCAAGCCGTACAGTCTCATCCTCAATAGCCTGACTGAGCAGAATGTCATCAACAGCCGCGTCTTCTCGCTGGATCTCCGCCACTCCAACGCCGACAACGGCGCGCTCATCTTCGGCGGTGTCGACAAGGGCAAGTACATTGGCAAGCTGGAAAGCCGCCCCATCATCCCCGGCGTTCGTGGAGACCCTCGGTAAGCCGGAACTTCCTGACCTGCGCGTGCCTTCCCCGTCTAACCCACCCAGCCTGGCCATCGAGCTCACTTCGATCGGCATGTCCCTCCCCAACTCCCAGCCCAAGACATACCCGCTCACCGCCGAGGACAAGAACGTAATGCTCGACTCTGGCACCACACTCACCCGCCTGCACCCGTCGCTTGCGCGGCCCATCCTCGCCGATCTCAAGGCCACAGCCGGTAGTGACGGCTACTGGATCGCCGACTGTGCCCTTCGCACCCCGCCCCTGACCAACGGAGGCAGCGACGCCTATGTGACCCTCCAGTTTGGCAAGAAGACGATCCGCGTGCCCCTCAGCGACTTCATCCTCGACCTCGGCCCCAGCTCTGGCCTATGCTATGTCGGCCTTGTCATCACCACCGACCAGCAGATCCTTGGCGACAGTGTCCTGCGCGCGGGCTACTTTGTCTTTGACTGGGACAACAAGGCCATCCACGTTGCACAGGCTGCCAACTGTGGCAAGGAGGAGATTGTTGCCGTCGGCAAGGGCGCCAACGCAGTGCCCTCAAGTGCTGTGGGCCTCTGCGACGGCATCTCGGGGGACAGCACCAACAGCAATGACGGAGATTCTGCGACCTCTGCAGTGAGTCAACCTCCAGCTCAATCGGCCCTGGTTGTGAACCCGGCAACGACTGAGAACTGGGCTCTCCCCGCGCCTTCATTTTCAATCTCATTCACACGCCCGGAACTGGTCACCATCACACCTTCTCCTGTTTCAACCACGCCACATGAGACTGTTACCAAGACATTGACATTGACACCTTCTCAGACGACCAGCTCGGGCCCCAACTCTGGATCGCCAGATTCACCCTCGTCGACCTCGAACCCCGACTCGTCGTCTAATAACGCACACTCAGCTGCGTCCTCTTGGAGCACCCAAGCAAGAAGCTTTGGTGTGCTTCTCAGCAGCCTTGTGACGGCGGTGGCTGTTCTTTGGAATGTCTAGGCAGGCAGGCCTTCCCTTTTTTTCTTCTTCTTGATGTCTCTCTTTTTGATGAATTTTGGGTGGGAAAAAAAAAGAACTGATTTTGCACATGAAAGAGAGACGCAAAAGCATAACGTCTCTGTAACGGATTGGGACGGCCTGGATTGAGTCCCTAGCTGGTTTAGCTAGGCTTCTTGCTTTACGACCCGTTATGATACCAATGAAAATAAACTGTGGCTTTCTTTGATGGCCTGACTTTGTCATCACACTACTTTTGACCTGTCTCTTCTTCTCCTTCTCCCGCTGCTGTCTTCGTCCAAGTGAACCAAGAGAGCCAAGAAAAGTGCACCACTGCACTGGGACTAAACTCCCCTTCGGGAAATCCCGCCTCCCTTACCCTCTATATACACACACAGAGGGTTGAGAATGAACAAGGAGGGTCTAGACCGGAGCAATGAGCCGAGACATGACCACTCCGCATCCGGCCTTGGCCTGCCCCAATCCCGCCCGGTATCCAACAAGCTGGATCCGGGCAAGCTACCTACCTACTTTAGACAGCCGCAGGAAACCCAGCCGAGGCCTGTCTCGTCTCTGCCGCCGCCAAATGGTAAGTCCCGGTAGTCTGGCCCCAGCTTCCCAGCTCCCAGGCGCTGGGCCAGAGCTCCAGAGAGCTCTCGTCCCCCCGCCCCTTCGGCACTTTACTATCCGAACTGACGGGATAACCTGGATCTCGGGCGGTGAAACCCCCCCTCTGCCAGAGACAGGTGTCTCGCTCCTCAGCTTCAACTCTGCAGCCCCCTCCCGAATGATGTCCCGGCACCACGTGGATCGAGATCCGCAGGCCGGCTGTTTGCAGTCTTTGCATTTACGTGATCCAATGGGGAGATCATCATTACTTACTCATGGACAAGCACGCGATGAGCAAGCTGCGAGTCATGGGAGATTATTTGCAAAGCATGTTCGACCTCTCTGGGGTATCTAAGCTAAGTACTAGTAGTGATCAAATGCCAGTTGAAAAAAAGAGAAACCCGCCAATGCGGCAGAGCTGAGTTGACCTTCTTGAGCAATATCATCATCTTCTTGGCAAGATTTAACCGTTAAATCGTCCGCCAATGACGCCATCCTTCTTACCGAAACCACGAAAACTCCCTCCGCGCCAAGCCAGCATGGCACGCAACCGCAGAAATCAGAAAAATTCAAAGAACGCCACTTCATATCGCACCTAGGCTTTGGTCTTGCGCCTCTTGTTGTTGGTAGTGTTTTCGGCATCGTTATTGGCGCGCTTGGTACCCTTCGTCGTCGCTCGCGTCTTGGGAGCCTGAGTCTTGGGAGCCTGAGTCTTGGGAGCCTGAGTCTTGGGAGCCTGAGTCTTAGGAACCGGAGTCTTGCGCACTGGCGTCTTGCGAGCTGGCGTCTTGCGAGCTGTCGTCTTGGGAACCGGAGTCTTACGCGCTGGCGTCTTGCGAGCTGGCGTCTCGGGAACCGGAGTCTCGAGAACCGGAGTCTTGCGCGCTGGCGTCTTGCGAGCTGGCGTCTCGGGAACCGGAGTCTCGGGAACCGGAGTCTTGCGAGCTGGCGTCTTGCGAGCTGGCTTCTTGCGGACTGTCGTCTTTCGGACTGGCTTCTTGCGGACTGGAGGTTTAGTAACTCGCTTCTTGTGTACCTCAAGAATCTGACTCTCGGCACTGAAATCCTGGGAATTCGGCTTGGGGTAGCTCCAGACATCTGAAATCGTGGGAAGAACACTCTTCTCGATGGCATCAGCGCGAGTCTTTGCATCCAGCGTATCCAGAACAATGCTGCGGCATGTCAACGCGAAACGTCGCTTGCCCTTTGGATCGACCGAGTGCTATTTCAAGCCAGGTCAGTGACGAACTTCGAGTGAAGAGGCGACACGACCAACCTCATATGCCCGATGGATTTGAGTACCGTGCATCACCACCATGTCCCCGTGGCGGAGCGGAAATTTGAGGATGGCTGGCTGATCTTTGTCAGTTTCAAAGAACTTTTTCTTCCATCTGAAAGCCATCTGCGCCGGGCTTCCCAGCGAGAGGGTAGCCACCGTCGGTCCAAGGGTGTCTTCGCCGTCGTCATGGTACTGAATAGAATTAGCTTCAAGCTCACAGGCAATTGAGATGAACTCACGCCTATTTTGTCGTCCTCCATGTACCCCAGCGACAGAAGCTCGTTGAACTCAGTAAAGTCACTGGAAACAGACTCGCACCGAACCAAGTCACTCGTTCTAGCCGCATCGGATTTGTAATCCTCGAATGCTTCGTTCGTTTTCTGAACAGAAACTCGACCGGCCCATCTCATTCTGTTGAGTGCAGCAATGATAGATGTCGGAGCCCCTTTGAATGGTTTGGAAGCCACGGCGACAGCAAACTTGTACGGAGCACCCCAGTTCTGTAGGAAGTGGCGTGTCAACTTCTCACTTGGCACTGTAATTAGTTAGTTAAATACTCAGAGACCGTGATATAGACTACCTTTAGGCACCTAGAGGCGCAGGGAAGGCAGGAGGGAGAGGGGATGATAGGGATATTAGAGAGCAAAGTGGGAAAACTTACATCCCGGATGAATGGCTGGTTGTCTCTTGAAACCAAACTCCTTGATTGTCTCATCCTGCAGGTCATTCCACATGTCATTGGCGCCTCCTACTTCCGCGTTCACCTTCTTTGTTGATCGGAAGACAGTGACGGATCCAAGAACAACTTCATCCTTGAGAGGGTCAGGAAGCAAGTATTGCTCGACTGTATACCCGTTGACAGTGTGAATGAATTGCACAATGCCCTCTTCCAGAGTCAGAGATGTAAAAGAACTCTTCTTGTTCTCAGCCTCTTCCTCAGAGTCAACAAGCTTCAGGGGGTAAGGCCGTGGCTTAGCATCCAAGACGTAGCTGCACGCTGGGTTCTCATAAGCCCAGCGCTTCCAGCACTTCCGTCTCGAACAGCCCCGACACAAAGGGCAGACAATTCCAACGCGCATCTCCTTCTCTGTACCAAGGAAACCGTCCCTGGTTGAGTCCGGCAGAGCTGGCTTCAGAGGTTCCTCTGGAAGCTGGTGTGCAGTGCGCTCCTGCAGAAACTCTTCTGAGTATCCTAGATTGTCAGGGTCGACACTAGCTGGGAACTGGAAGTGTGTAGTGCAGGATGTGTTAAGGCAAGTCCATCCACAGGAAAAGACTGTTTTGCTGACTTGCTGGCATTTCATACACCAAGCCAAAGGTGCAGCACGGTGTGAAGCAAAGGACAGCTCTTGGATGCTGACCTCGGGAGAAAAGCTGAAGGCGCTCTCACAGCTGCCATTCAGACATGTCCAGCCCTGAGAGAACATCTGCTTGCTTGTCTGCCTGCACTTGACACATGTGGCCTGGCCCGGGGGAAACTCGCGTGGGCGCACAGAGTGCTGTACTTCTTCTTTGGGCTGCCACCAAGAAGGAGAAGATCGATCAATCTTCTCAAGTCGAATCTTCCTGACTCGGACGCCATTTTCATCCCTCTCGGGCCAGATATCTGTGATTATGAAGAAATCCAGAACGCTGTAGATGTGCTCGACGTGAATAGACAGCCTGGGATATTTGTTGCCTAAAATCATGTTAACTTTTGGGCCTGTTGACATCAGTTCAGCCAACTTACCCAGAATGACACCGATAGGAAGAACCTGTTCCATCGCAGCGGTACAAGCTTGGAGCAGGGAAGCAGTTGATTTAGGGTCATTATCCATTCGAACCATGTCGTTGTTGTCATTCAGCTTTCGGCCGCCCCCACTGCCGTGATTTGATTAGTTCATACAAGGAAAATAGGGTGCTGTGTAACATACATTGTTGTAATAATTACCTCAGGACCTATCATGTCCCGCACGGTGATATGCTTGTTAATCAGACAGCCCTTGGCAATGTTGTCTGATGTGTAAAGACTGCTCTCATGCGCCTTGTAGTATGGGAGAGCATCACAAAGGGCTTGGCGATTATCAGCCCAGATAAGAGGGCTGCTGAAGGGCACAGCCCGGGGAGAGTGGTTTGCAGCCATAGTTGATGTGGAAGCTTTTGGAACTGCTCAAATCCGCAGTTGTGAACACTTGCTTTGTTGTGATCTTGATACTGGGTTGCTTGTGGTCGATTTTCGGTTGGTATGCATGTATGAAATTGCAAATACCGTTGGGACAAAAGCCTTGGGCCCGAAAAAGATGGCCGCAATGCTGTAAGTTGAAATGTGAAAAGATCCCAGGAAGTCTGCACGCTCTGCAGATATATATGGCGGATCTGAGCTCAATGTTGATCTCTGATCTGGGTAGAAGAAGTGGTCCCTACTGGTGGCAGTGTGAAACTTCGCTTGTAGTGTCGAAACTCTAGGAGAGGGCCTGTACCATCGGAACAGTTTTCCAGAAGTGAGGAAGAACTCTCAAGAACCACTGAGACGGCCAGTTTAGTGGCTCAGCGAAGGGAAATGGCCAGCTGTTAATAGAAAGATCGGCTTGGAGTTATAGAGTAGACGTGAAGGTGGTAGAAGGTATGCAGAAAGAAGGGAGTGTGTTGGGAAGAATTCCACACATGAGAGCAGGTGCAGGCGCGCAGGGGAGAGTTGCGTGTCCAGATCAGGCCCAGAAACAGTTTTGTAGGCCAGTGTGTCGAGAAGAAACCGCCCCAATGCTTAGGAACAAGCTGTTTGGAAGGTTGAGAGTATACAGCCTTAGAAAGAGAAGATTGTGGGTGGAAGACAGTTTGGCAGAGAAGATGTGCAGGGAGGAGGGAGATGTGTTAGGAGGAGATAGTGTAAGGAGAAGGCAGGCGCGCAGGTCAGAGGTGTGGAAGCAGGAGAAGGCACTGCGTTCGGGAGAAAGAAGGTACTTCCGTTCAAAGACAGAAGGTGTATAGGAAAGAGCACAGTGATGTAAGGCTGTGTGCACAAGGAAAGCACGCGAAGGGGTGGATTAGTTACTGAAGGAACGACCAAGCGACGACTTTTAGCAGAAGCAAAGACTGTCTGGTTCCCAGAAACACTAGAGGCAGTGTTTGTCCCTCAGATTTGGGCACAGGAGAAAGTCCCATATATATCTAGAAGACCCGTGGTGTTAGTTTAAAGCCTTGAAGTGCTTGGGTAGTAAAGCTTTCTGATGAAATACCTAAGGTTGGGTGAATAGAGGTGTGGGGTTGACAATGGGTTTGGTGATGGGTGGGAGTTGCCAAGTGGGCAGGACACTGGAAGGAGTACCTCAGGTCAGAAGGTGGTGTGTGGATCAGATGGATAGCTGGGCTGACTGACAGTCCTTCTGAGACTTGGGAAGCAGGCGCGATTGGCAGGGTGAAGATCGAAGGTTCTGGAGAGCGGGGAACAAAGTATTTAAGGAAGGGGCACATCTAGGGCGCGCCTTCGAATTAAGGAAATACTGGAATGTTCCTGTTTCCCTCAAGGCATTACCTTCCCAACAGACATTGTCTCAAGGAGAAAGAAAGAAGGGGGGAAGGACACGAATCAGGGATATTAGGTATAAGGTAACTTACATACGGATGCTGTTTAGGTGTGAGGAGAACTTGTTATGGATGTGATCCGTGTTGATGTGTGAAGTGGTGTGAACCAAGGGAAGGCGCGAACCAAGGGAAGGCGCGAAGGAGAGGTAAAGAAAAAGAATAGTTTACAAGTAAAATCTGTGATAGTTTTGCTTACCCGGCTGCTAGGCCGATGCGCTGGTGATTTCACTGTCTCTTGTTGCTGCTGAAGTGTCAGTGAAAAGAAGGGGCAGTCGAAAACGCAGGGCAAATTTGGTGGAGGGAAACTTCATGAGAGACAGATGACAATAGGTAAATCATGAGGATAAGGTGAGAATATGTGAATGCAATGAGGAGGAATGTTTTGTATAGACAGAAGAAGATGCTGACATAGAAGACAAGAAAGATGGAAGAGAAGACAAGAGAGAAACGTGAGGTAGGAGGGACCAGTCCATAAGTACCTGTGACAGTTGCAACTGTTTGCTGCTTGTTGAACGGCTGCAGATGGCAGAGCTGAGAAGAAGGAAGGCCAAATCTAGGCTGGGTTTGGAAGTAGCAAGCCCAACTCCAACATTGGCTGGGTTGTTTTCGCTTCCGCCTCCTTGGGATGTGTGTGAGCTGCAAGCTTGATTGCCCTGGTTTGTAATACTGCTGCTGCTTTATTGATATGGTGTGGGTTGCGGGTGTGGGTGTGAAGAAAGTCGAGTTGCTTGCAAGGTTTGGAAGGGAGCCTTTTATGGGGTTGCTGGGTTGCTAAGAATGACAACGCAGGAAGGAGCCTGCTTGCAACGAGTCGCGAGAGTAAGAACGGAAAAGTAGATGATTCAACAGGAGCAGATTGTACTGTAGGTAAAAAGTCAGAATGTTGGCGGGTTTTTGGCTCTTGCTATAGTTGGTTGGTTTCCTCCGCCCAAGTTATGCGTGCGGCCTAGGTAGAGGGCGTGTATCTGGACGCGAGACCGCGAGGGAGGGTCGTTCGTGAGGCCGAGAAGTACCCAAATGTTGTGTTTGAAGAAGAAAGAGGCTGAAATAGTGGTCGCACTGGAGACGTCGCTGCTCTTGAAAGGACTATGGTTACTCGATAAGGCAAGAATAGGAATCAGATGCTGCGGAGCAAGCAGCTTGGGTTCACTTTGAACAGCCGACGATACGGTCAGCTTAATCACGACAGCCTAGGTACTCGTTGGAAGAAAAAGCTCAACCTAGAACCACAGAACCCAAAGGCAAACAGCCGCTCGTGAGATCTCATTCTCACGCGTAATTCCCAAGAGCCAGCGCATAACACAAGAGAGCTTGGGTCCTATTCAACGTGTGATAGAGCTGCATCATGAGGTAACATTCAAAAGCCCTGTGAGAGTTGTCTCCATTCGTTCGTGTTTGCCTGAGTTCACCCCTCAAAGCTGTGGTTACCTTCAGTAGATACCTCAGCATATGGGCGGACAATGGCGGTCTCGTGCGGCCCACCAGTTGAAGTTGAGAAATCCGGGGCTGGAATCAATTCCGCACCGGAGATCGAAACAATTGAGTTCCGGGGTGCGAGTGGGATGTGGGCCCGAACTGGCGAATGACCCTCCGAAAGGCGGATCCTCCAGGGCGGAACGGCTTTGTCGTCGGGATAATCTCGGCTAGGTACCTGGGCGCTTCCTTGGCGGTTGGGGAACAAAGCTAAGGTAGCTTAAGACCTCGGTCCCGGCTTGATGACCTCCATGAAACAACAGCTAGGCCGCACAGGAACGCCGCCAAACCGCTACCCATAAAGACCGACAACCACGGCCCGACCGGCTGAGGCTTTTCCCCTTGCTACCTTCGGCACCAGCAGCCTAGAAACCCTTGACAAGGACATGGATCATGAGTAGCCAAAGTTCGAAGCTATGTAGCCCAGATCGAGGCGAGCCAATCCAAGTAGGGACAGAGTGCTGACGGGCTGCGCCTTCGGCTCCTGACATCGGATCTTAGAAAGGCACTCCCGCCGTTAACGCGTTAGCAAATTCTGGGGTCACAGATCGGCACAAACGACAGAGGACGGCACACCAAATGACTCGACAACCTGCCTGCGCTAAACAGCGGCAAGATGCCGCGCTATCAGGCCCCTCTACCGAGGTGCGACAAGTACGTGGGGAGAAATGCGGAGAAGTGGGGGAAGCTGTCGTTCTCCAAGTCTTGGACTCTGCATCTGGCTGCGAAGAGCAGGGGGCGTCGTCACAGTTGCCCAGGGCACAGAGGCGCAATGGCAAAAGGGATCTAAACTCGGTCCAGCCCCCCGGCTGCCGGGCGCTCTTGGGGTCTTTGCTGTCATTTTCCCTCGACAAACGCAATTTGACTACGGAGCTTCCTCCTCTCACCGAGCCTTGTCCGCACTTGGCCTCATTCAAAAGCCCGAACCCTCCCGCCCTTTCGACTTGACAATTGGCATTCCAACGATCGGCTTGCGCTGCGTGTTACAGAAGCTGTCAAGGTCACTCATTCACCGCTTTCCTCCTCGTCCAACCGTCGTCTCTCAAGATGGTCTTCACTTCGCCAAAATGGGTCCCTCAATTGCCCATGGGTAAGAAGTGCCCTTGGGCCTCCCCCGACTCTGCGCCACGGCCGATGCTGAGCGTGACATTGCAGACCCCCCGGACTCAATTACCATCGAGGAGTTCATGAACAATGAGCAATATGGCCGTTACGCCCTGTCGAAAGCCAGGAACCCCTACACCTGCGGTTTGACGGGCAAGTCGTACACGGCTTCCGAGGTGAAACAGCGAACCGACTTCTTGGCGAGGGCAATCTCGAAGATGCTGGAATTCGCTCCGAATGAGGGCACTGAGTGGGAAAAGGTCGTTGGGCTCTACTCGCTCAACACAGTAAGTTGGCAGACCGCCGTCGCCTGAAGAAACAGTCTAGGCTAATACGTGCACAGATCGACTATATTCCCTTTACCCATGCCATCCATCGCCTGTCTGGCATCGTCACCCCAGCCAGTGCCGCATATTCGGCCCCCGAACTCGAGCACCAGCTTCGGTCGTCCGGTGCTAAAGCTCTGTTCACCTGCATCCCCCTACTTGACAACGCGCTCAAGGCTGCCAAGGCAGTCAATATTCCCAACGACCGTATTTTTCTCTTGGCAGTCCCAGGCGTCACCCAAAAAGCGCCATACCTCACTTTGGACGACTTGATCCAGGAAGGCAAGTCGCTGTCGGAGTTGGAGCCTCTGAAATGGGTCAAGGGCCAGGGTACGCGGCAGGTCGCCTACCTGTGCTACTCCAGTGGTACTTCCGGTTTGCCTGTAGGTCTAACTATGCGTGACCTTTTGATAAGTAAGACTAAGAAAGCGTCCCAGAAAGCTGTCATGATTTCGCATCGAAATGTCATTTCCAACGTCATCCAATTCAGGACGTACGAGTCCGTTGGCAGAAGAGAACTTGGCATCGAAACTCAAGTTGGGCTTGGACTTTTACCCTTCAGCCATATCTATGGGCTGGTAGTCGTCGCGCACTGCGGTACTTACCGTGGTGATGGTATCATCGTCCTTCCGAAGTTCGAGCTGAAGCAGTTCCTCGATGCCGTTCAGAGGTTCAAGATCAATTGTCTCCCTGTGGTATGTTTCTGCCTTTCTTTATCGTGTTAGCTTGCTAACGTGAATAGGTACCGCCCATTGTCATCCAGATCATCCGCAACCAGGAGCTATGCAGCAAATACGACCTCACCAGCGTGCGCTTCGTGTACACAGGTGCGGCGCCGCTAGGCGCTGAAACTGTGGAGGATCTTAAGAAGCAGTACCCCAAGTGGCACGTCGGCCAAGGTTACGGTAAGGCTGTCGAAGCAGTCCTCCTATTTGTCCTAGAATAACACGTTTTAGGCATGACTGAGACATGCACCGTTGTCTGCACAACGTCGGAAGTTGACATCGACGTCGGATCTTCAGGGTCTCTCGTCCCAGGCACCCGCGGCAAAATCGTCGACCCCACCACCGGTGCCGAGATCACGGAGTACAACACTCCCGGGGAGCTTCTCGTGCAAGGCCCGTCCGTCGTGCTTGGCTACCTGCACAATGAGCGCGCCACTGCCGAGACCTTTGTATGGCACGAGGATGGCCGCTGGATCCGCACCGGCGACGAGGTTCTTGTTCGTAAGGCTGCATCAGGCAACGAGCATCTCGTCATCGTGGACCGAATCAAAGAGCTCATCAAGGTCAAGGGCCACCAGGTCGCCCCCGCCGAGTTGGAGGCGCATCTGCTTACTCACCCGGCCGTGTCGGACTGTGCCGTCATTCAGGTCCCCGACGAGCGGGCCGGTGAGGTGCCCAAGGCCTATGTCGTCCGCGCAGCCGCCTATGCCAAGAAGCCCGAGGCCGACGTCGCGACCGACATCTGTAAGCACGTTGAGGAACACAAGGCGCGCCACAAATGGCTCAAGGGCGGCGTGGAGTTTGTTGACGTTATTCCAAAGAGCCCCAGCGGCAAGATCCTGCGTCGGCTGCTCCGCGACCGTGAAAGGGATGCTAGAAAGGCTAAGGGAGCCAAGCTTTAAAGACGGTTCTGCTGTGGGTATGTATGACTGGTTGGCGTGTTTAGATGGGTATGATCGATGCGATGCAGTTAGAGACGGTCCGTTCGGTATTTGCTGTGCTTACAGCCATTCTCGTCTTGTATACGTTCCTAAAGTGGTGTTTCTGCTGAATACAAGTTCAGATAGACGGTTCCGAAACCAGAGACGTCCGAGGCCCTTGCTTCCCGTGAACACCGCTGTCAGCAAGTCAGATGTCGGGAAAAACAAGGTGAATTGCTGGCTTCAACCCTAAGTTTATTTGCGCCAGGCCGTTCCCAGCACCTAAAATTGCAAATCGCTCGTCAAATCCCCGGTTCATTGTACACCATTGACGAGCCGCTCGAAACCAGACCGGCGACGGCACAATCTTCCGGCCCCATCTGCTCCACGAGCCTCATTGCTTGGTTGCTCTTAGCATTTCTTAGCCCGTGGAGATCCAAAACACCAGGCCAACGAAAAGTCGCGGCAGAATATAAACACAATCCCGGCTTCTTGACGAAAACCTGCCATGGAAATGGATTAGCATGGAAGCAGCAGAGAATACCCAGCCAGCTGACAGACCAAATGGGTGCTATTCGCAGCAAGCAAGGTGTTATGCAGCCCCGGGTTCCCCCGGACCGGGGTCTGAGGCGACTGGCCGAGCGGGTGGCAGACAGGGGTAAACCCGGCGCCCGGGGTCGGTTTCGTCGACAACCTCAAACGTCTGCGACACCATCTTGCAGCGTGGATCCTTTGACTCCCGAAGACGCGCCAAGCGAAACGTCGAACCTCACACCAGGAACGAACTGACGACACTAGCCCACGGCAGGTTCTTTTACCCGACAACCTAGCCCTTGCCCCCATTGACCAGTCATGTCTACTGACCTTCCAACCCCGATGAGAGCTCTACTTCTGCTGACTACCGCCTTCGAGCCTCAAACACGATGCCTCCATACCCACCGGCCAGAGGGCGATCAGACCCAGACTGACTTGTCCCAACTCTCACACGCAACCGAGTCCAGGCGAAACGGCGACACCACAAGCTTATCCCCTTCTTTCGTCCCTGGTTTCCCTTCCCCCTGGCGATTTGAGATGGTTCGCTCCGTGGCAAGCATGTATGGCTCGCTTTAGTCTGAAGGCAAAAATGCTTGACCAAGCGGACGGAGCGAGACTGACGAGCGCCGTGACTGGTTCCTCGGTTCCATTCAGACGGTGCAACCGACCCATGACCTTGGAGGTGCTCCTGCAGGCCTGCGTGCCTGCGTGCAGCACCGTTGTCTTTCGCCTTTAAGATAAACCTAACCTGCCACCCCAACCTTTCTTTCCCCCTTCTTGACTCTTGATTTCCCCGGGTTTCTGGGAAATTCCGCAAATTCTAACAGAGTCCAAGACTTGATCTTCGTGGGAGAGCGACGCGCCGCGAGCTTGGCAGCAAAGCCCCCGTTTCCTTCGTATAATCAGACTTTAATACCACTCTTTTTTTCTCATATTTTCTTCTTTCTTTTTTTTGGGAAACAATTGACAGGATGTTGACCGTCCGTTCTCCAGTCGCCGCCCTTGCGGTGGTGCTCAGCCTTCTGAGCCTCGTCGACGCCGCGCCGCAGAACCGGAAGGGATCCGGGAACAGAGGAGGCAACGGCAATGGTCGTGCGAACAGGCAGACGGCACAGCAGCGGGCTGCGCAGGTGCCGCAGGGTATCACGCGGGCCGCCGACGGATCGATGATTCTCGACATGACTGCGAACGTCAAGTAAGCCAACCCCTTCAACTCGAGTAAATGCGACCGCAACTGACAACCGTCCCAGCGGCCTCGACCTCCGATTCAAGATCAGCGGCCCGGCCGAGCAGTTCACCGCAGCAAGCGGCGTCCCCGGCGCGGCCGCCCAGCCCGGCGCCCAGGGCACCCTCGGCCTAAACGTCCTCCTCCACGGCGACGGCGGCCAGTCCTTCTTCGACATGCCCAACCAGGGCGTGCAGCAGAACCTCGCCGGCGTCGCCGTGCTCGCCCCGGACCCGAACCTCTTCTGGGGCGGCGGCCAGGGCCTCCAGCGCACCGACGGCGTCGCGCACTCCCAGGCCGTCAACGACCTCATCCAGCAGACGCTCCCGCAGATGATGGCCTTCAACCAGTCCAACGTCTTCTTCACCGGCGTCTCGGGCGGCTCGCTGATGCTCTCGGGCTTCTTCATGCCCGCGCACATGCAGAACTTCGCCGGCAACGGCGTCCTGCTCAACTGCGGCGGCCTCGAGCCCCAGGTCACGGTTCAGAACCCGCAGGCCATCGCCAACACGCGCATCCACTTCCAGAGCACCCAGCAGGAGCTCTCGTCACTGCAGCAGTCGATCCCCGCGGCCATCAAGGCGTACGAGCAGATCGGCACCGGCGCGGGGCTGAACGCCGCGGCGCTGGGCCAGAAGCAGACGGTCAACAACTCGCCCAACGGCGGGCACTGCGCCTTTGACGAGCAGGGCTTCGTGTCGGGCATCCAGCTGATTGCGAACAACTACGCCACGATCATGCAGGGCGGTACCGGTGACGTTCAGGGTATCGGCAACGTTTTGACACCTGTTACTGGAAACGAGAACTTGCAGTTTACCGGATCGAGCAGGATGAGGCGCGGCATGATCGGTTGAGACGTTTTGCATGGCTGCTGGAAACGACGTGATACCAACCCCTCGGAGAATAGTTCAAGCAAACAATAAATCGATTGTATGAGTTACGAGAAGGCAACCGATCCGTGTGCGTCGTTGGTTTTCCTCCCTTTCCCTTGTTGGCCTACTAAAAGGAGATATTCAAGATAATCCACCCCACAAGTAAACTCTGAGAGACCAGTTTTCAAACTGGTGTGATATAAGTCCAACAAAGACAGCACGGAGAAGTACATGCCAGAAGAACCAGTCAGGAAGAGTGGTACGGATAGTACCAGCGAAAACACCAAAGCAGTTACAGTCTTGAGAAGGCTGAAATGACAAAATGGCAAGAGGGCAGCAAACCTTGGCCTGCCTCGAAAGCAGTTATAAATGATTAGTGCTTTATGGCATATCTGAGAGGTGTACCAACTGAAAGGGTTGGCAGAGTTGGGGCGGCGTAGAACATCCGCGGCCATCCGCGACCATCCTACGACCATCCTACGCCCATCCAACGGAGGCCGTCTTTTGGTTGGCCTGGGTATCGGCCAGAGAAACCCTCACTCTCCGGTTTGATAAGGCCGGTGATCAGGCAGGGGGGTTATTAGAAGTGAGTGTGTGGCGAGGTGACCGGCGGGATTTTGAGAAAATCCGAAATGGGCCAAAAGACAGCGCTCGCTATCTTGGCATAGCAGCCGACCATCTCTTTTGATGCCGACCGTTCCAGAACGTCGCGTGTGACCGTTGGGAGGAAGATTGCTTCGAATACATATCGGGTTTGGTGCAGTTGGTGGCGTTCTGTCACTGGTCGTGATGGCGCGTAGGATTTTCTTGCAGGGGTGGTTGCCAACAGGTTGGCTTGACAGCCAATCGTTTACGATAGGATTGACATGACATGGCAAGCGGACAGGACCGGGTGGGTGGCAAGGGGGGAACGAAAGACGCAGCCTGATTTTGTATTTGTCAATACCAGACTGCAAGACGGGATTCAGCTCAGGCTATGCCATACCAATGCTGTACGCGAGCATGAGTTGGGTCTCTTCCGCCTGGTCGTGGTAGCAGCTTTGTGATGGCATGCGTAGAGTGTGACAGACATCGGCCAACCCCTTTGGTGATTTCTCTCCCATTCCCCGATGGGCGTTGCTGGTGCACACATCCAACCCTCTTCATGTGTTCTTCCCCGCCAGCTCCGAGATTGGGCGATATTCGTGGGCCGCCATCTCCCGAGCAGGAACTTCGTTCGCGCCCATCTCGGGCACGGGGTTGGGATACGAGCCTTCCATCTCAATCGGGGGAGACTGCGGTACGGCATCTGCATGGAGCTCTGCTTTCTCATACTTGCCCTTCACGTCGTCTTCGTAGGCGGCAGTTGGCAGGACTGCAGTCTGCCGCCTGAGTCGTCGTCTTCTTCTCAGGAACCAGAATCCACCGAGGAGAAGCAGAACGAGACATACAGCGCCCACAACAGGTCCCGCTATCCAGGCTTTACTTTTCGGGGGCGTTGGTGGCGGCGTCGGCGTCGGTGTAGGCTCCAATTCTGTTGTTGTCCTGTCAGTATGCCATTCAGTCAAATAAGACCATTCAAAACCGACCTGTGCTGGGGGCTGCTGATGATGCTGCTTCCGCGGCCGTCGATGCGGAAGTTGCACTGACCGAGCTTGTTGCTGCCGTCTTCGGCAACGCGGAAGGGGTGGTGAGCACAGTCGTTGCGTCAGCTTTCAGCTCTGTGACCGTCACTGTCCTAAGAACACCCGACTCGACAGCTCCGTTGATGTTCGTGACGTCCGCGAGCTGTGTGCGGGTCACGACCGTCAGCATCGATGACGGATACGAGGGGGCTTGGCCATCGCAGAATTCCAGATACTGCTTGAACTTTGGCTCGATGTAAGAAAGCCGATCGATTTTTGAATCGCCCCCGTTAGCCTCAAGGCAGGCTTCGCATTGTGCGATTCCTGACCGGAATGTCGAATCTGGGCTACACAGCGCAGGTGTCTTCCCGGTGGTTTGCACCTCTATGTAAACATTATCTGGACGATCAAAGAGTCAGCTTCAATTCAGTGGCCTCGGTGATCGGCTCCAGAATAACTCACTGCAAGTGTCGAAGCAAATGGCCGGTACTATCGCCTCCGACATCTTAACTCTTGTTGCTAGCCTCAACGGACAACTCTGATGAGTACATAAACGTGGTTTTTGGCTTGAGAACTATGCAGATAGCTTGGTGAATGCTCTTTCTATGATAAAATCAAGGAGGAGGCGCGAAGTATTTGCGTGTTTCTGTGCCGTTCTGAGACTTTGCGACAGATCCAAGGGTTTTAAGAGAATGAACCCCCCGGCAGGTCTACACCAAGACTCGGGTGGCATGTTTTACAGCCACACCAGCTGCAAGAGTTGCTTGGCTATTCAAATAAGCGCACGAAGTGGATAGGAAGGCGTGGGAAGCCGGGATTAAGTGCAGGCCATGACACCAACGCCTCACTTCACTGGTGGGAATCCCCTGCCCTCAGCGCGGTGACTCTGGCCGAAAGCAGAAGACTGGCCCTCTCGCTACGAATTGGCATGCATTAGCTTCTGGGGGCTACTTTGTCCTGTTCAATATGATGTGGCAAGAATGCAGTAGAGAGGTGGCGGCGTGTTGCAAGCCGCAGCCTGATTTTGTATGAGACGACAGTCAGCGGTTTATCCTCTTGAGTATACGCGCCATGTCGTTCGCTGTTAACAACGTAGTCCTGCCGAAAATCAACATCAACAACCCGTCGTTGACTTTCAATCACTTGATCGGCCACATTCTGCAACGTATTTGGAGGACTATTCATGTTTCATCAATTCAACGACTACAAAACAACGTAGAAACAACAGCACTTACCACACTACATCTGCATGTCATCGAGCCCATCCCTCTTGGGGGCACACCAATATCCTGCTTGAACCAAAACCTCCTCCATACTTTGTTTTCAGGCCCAGGTAACGGGTCTCAATCAAGATGAAAGAGCTGGTTGTTGTCCCGACAATGTTCGTAAACCTTGGTCGTCCACTCAGCCTCAACCAACGCTCCATTTCTCTTCCGCATGGTCATGCCTTCGTGCATCAATATCATCTCCCCGATTCTTGCCCGGGTCAGCATGACACATAGTCGCTTGGGGTCGTTCAGAAACCCGGCCGTTTTGGTTCGCACCGTGTCAACAAATACAAAGTCAGCCTCGTGTCCTTGGGCTGAATCAACGGTTCGCGCCTCCATCGAGCCGTGCCTGACTTCCACGTCCAGTCGACCTCGAAAGTGAGGGGGAAGAACGGTTGTGAATTGCCTGTATCTCTGCAAAGCGGCCTTGTATGGAGTGATGATCAGGATTCTTCCAGGCTGGTCCGGCTTATCCACTCGACGGAAGTGCTGGTCACAAAGCAACTCGTAACAACGCTGCTTGATGAAAGCCTCGTGGACCGGGTTGTAAAAACTTGTCCTATCCCTCGCCTCTTCGGCAGCGTGATGGTTGATTAGGACTCTAGGCACCGGGCAGCATTGGCCATGAATGAATTGCCCGAGCCAAGCTTGAATGTGTCGTACTGTTTCCGGAAAGCGATCAGGCAGAGACATTCCAGATTTCAAAAGCCCGTCATAGAATAGCTGCGAAGCGAGCACATGCAGGTCTCCGTACATGCCTGAGAGAAGTCAGCCTAAAGATCAAGAATGTCTGGTTGTCTCACTTACGGTGGGTAATCAGCAACTTGCTGTTAAGAGCGCCAGCCAAGTCCGCTCTTTCCATTGTGCTGATCATAAGCTGTTTCGCGTACGGGTTTTCTCGAAGTCCCTTTTCCGCAATATCTGATCGTGTCAACGTCGCCCCCTGGACAAATGGTCGGGTCTGGCGGGTATCTCCGGTGAAGATGTAGGCGCGGGCGGGAGAGAAGGCGAGCGGCATGAGCGATGTCAACTCTCGGGCGTGAGCAGCTTCGTCAACGAAGACAATGTCAGGGCGGAAATCCGTGCTCAGCTGTCCCGAGGCACCGACGGGAGTTGTGGCGATAAAATCCGCGTCCTTGATAACAGTGAAGTACAAATTGGAGACCCTTAGTCTCAGCTCTGTGGCAGTACGCTTCGTCTTGGTTGCGCCACTGTTCAGCTTGTCGAGGAGTTTGGAAAGACCCTTGTATGCGCTTCGACCTGCCTCAAACTTCTCCCAAGCAGCTTCGTCCAACGACGGGGCGTTTTCAGGATTTCGCCGGGCCATGTTGCCCTCCGCTAGGCGAGCCTGCTTCAAGAAGCCGAAGGTGAAATCTGGGACGCTGACGGCGTCCGCTTTTCCTTGCTTCGGGACTGGGTGCAGCCTGGCGCTGCGGCTCATCTCGCGAGCACACCCACGTACACGAATGACCTTGCGTTGGATGCCAGCATCTCGAAGTATTTTGTACACCCTGTTGGCTGCGTCGTCGCACGGATCGTTAACGTCAAGAAGATACAGTAACTTGACCCGTCTGGTTCTGGCCTTTCCGTCAATAACTTCGGTGATTGACTGGGACAAGGCCATTGCAGCAATGAAGGCGTTGAGGGCCGTCTTTCCCGAACCAGGACAACCCAGAATGAGCGCAAGTCCTGCTGGGATTCGGCGCAGCTGTTCGTACACTCTTCTATGATCGGCGTTTAGTTGGGTGTAGACTAGCTTCAAAAAAGTTGGAGTGAGGGGATTCTCAGCAGGGTTGTCCATGTGCGGAAGCTCCTCAAACAGGTTGACCCAAAAGCTTGGGGGTTTTCGGAAGTCCAGCAAATACTCAAAGGTCAGGGCGGCCCGTTTGGCGAGTGGCCCCAGGTTCCGCTTGTGCTCCATTAGCATAGATAGAGCCTTCATCTCGCATTCGTGTGTCACGAGATGAGCCGTCACACGAAGGACAACTTTGACGCTATTGTGAGGCGTCAACTCAGCGGGCCTGTCGCTGTTATGTGATTGGTAGACCGCGATCATAGCCAAAGGTTGGTATCGCTCCTTAGTCACGGGGTCTGCGATGTATTCCATCGTGACGCTAAAAGCAGCGAGCGCTGAGTATTGAGCGAGAGAAAATGTCGGGTCGGGGATTTCTTCAAAAGGATTGGGGATCCTCTTGGCTTTGAGCATGCCTGGGTTGAACCGCTTCCCGGCGATGATGAATTCGTGCTTGAAGCCGATGGTGCAGTCGTCTCCCTCGTCTGGGAAAACCTTGTCAGGCTCAGTTGGCAAGGCCACGAGGACGATCCACCTAGTTTGAAGGTCGGAGGACAAGAAGGAAGGAGATCCAGGCATCGATGAGATCACCCAAGCATCCCTCGGTGTAGCACTTTCGTTGAACCGGCGATAGGCTGCCTCTTCGTTGGCCATCTCTATGACCGAGCCTTCACGATGAACGCGCTCGAATTCTTCCTTGTTGCGAAAAGAATGCACCATCTGGTAGCCGCATCCTCGCTCTGCAAACTGCTCGAAAAACAGGTTAGTACTCGGAACAAAAGTGCCTGAGGTTTTCCAGTAGGGCCTACCATCAGGCCGGCTGAATCAACTTCCAGCACATCATCGGGACGCGAATGGCTAACGATTGCAGTCTCATGGACCGTAGCAGGTTCCAAACCGTCACCCATAGCATCCTCTTCAGGCAGAACGGCCATTTCATACGGAAGGCTCAAGATAGCGGTGTCTTGGCTTGCAGCGTGATTCGATGACATCGGCTCATGCTCGATGCTACGTGTGTCGGCCTCGGGCCCTAGTAGAACGAAACCATCCACGGAAGTATCTGACATCTGAAATTTTCTGATTAGCATCGCGACCAGCTGACTCGTGGGGCTGGAAGATAAAGAAATCAAACCTTGGAAGTCGAGAGATTGAGCCTGTCTGGAGGGGACTGGGAGGTTCGTGGAATGGCTTTGATGATCCTGAGTAGTCACCGACACCACAAAAAGGGGAGTTGCGACGAAAAGAAATAGAAAGGAGACAAGGGATCGAGAAACAAGCCAACCTATATCTGAATTCTTGCAGCATGCAGACAATAGGGAGAATTTAGCTCAGAATCAGGGACCGAAAGGAGAGCAAAGTCGGCCTGAGGAGCTTCAAAGAAGATCCACGTTCCTGGGGACACTTGCTGGTGAATCGAGAATGAGACAGCCCAACTGCCGAGAGAGAAAGGCTGGATACCTAGGTAGGTGAAAGAACAATACCTAGAGGATCGGGAGGGGGAAAGGTTTGTTGTTGAAAGGTGTACCAGACGCGGATTGCCCTTTCTGGGAGGAAGGGGAAGGGATGAGGAAAAGACAAGTGGAAGAGGAGAGGGCGGCTATTACAACCTACCTTCGGCTAGGTAGGTACCTTACGTACGGTAGGTAGGCACCCAAAGTATCCCTCAGAAAGGTACGCCAACTTTGGAAGTTGACAATCGGGAAGGCGCGGTTCGGGAGGGGGATGAGGCAGGTACCACTACGAGCGCCTTCCTCAAGCTCATTTTAATGCCTTGCTAGGTACCTTATACATGGGCGATGAAGTAGTGTGGAAGTTGACGGATTGAGCCTATCTACCTCCAATGCCGGTGGGCAAAGAATCTGATCTTGATTGCCTATTGAGAGAGTCAGCCGCGTTTTCTAGGGATGACTGACAGACCTCAGTAGAAATCTAGGGTTTGAGCGGTAGAGATGCGGAAGGTTATTGGGACAAGGGGCATCAATTCCAGTTGCATCTTCTTCTATGGAGCTGAGTGAATGATTGTTTTTGGCTGTGATGACCACCTACCTACCAAAGCATCCACGAATTTCAAGAGCGACGACCTACAAACAGACAACCATGGCGAAAGCCAACTTGGAGTTCTGCCAACTAGGCAGGGAAAACTAACAGATTCTACTTCTGTGTAGGCACAGCAACGTACAACGAGTTACCCCGTAGAGCCAACTGGGCAACATGGATGAGAGTAGAGGGGCCGCCCACGCAGAGCGAAGACGTCTAGGAGGCTCAGGTTTGCCTTGGTGAGATTCCACAGAGCTAGAGTCATCTCGTGTAGGCTTGTGAGGCTATTGCATTGCATCACGCGCAGACTAGAAGGACCGTCTCGTCTTGACAAGGCTTCCCAAGACCTGCATCCGGCAAGCGCTCGTCTACAGTCTGAATGTAGCAAGGCCACATTGCCTGGTTGGGCGACTCCAATTGTGAAAAGGAGCTCGTCCCGTTCCAGGAGTTGAATGCGTGGAGCTTTTACAGATCCTGCTCGCCCCATGAGGAAAGGCTCAAGTCCCCTCTTGCTGTCCGGGGAATTCCGCGTGGTGGAATCTATGCGGACCCTGCTCCAACGGGCTTGCCTAGGTACGTTGATATTAGCACCTTTCCGAAAAAGCAGGTCCGAATGACCGCGTCTCATGACAAGATGTCGAAAGTGTGAATACCATCCCGGAAACGGCGGTTGCTCGAGCAGAGATTGGGCGCAGAGCACGGGAGTGTCGAGGACGACGTGCCCTTGCCGGGTGAGATGTCGTCGACATTATGTGCAGGTTATCGTATCGCGTATCCGTACCTTACGGAAAGTAACCGCTGGGCCGGGTTCTGTGGCTATTTTAGCCCGAGACCTTGTCGCAGAATAAGCACCAATTTGAGGACGCTGGATCCGCCATGACAGGGGTCTGGCAGCCACCAGGAGCCAGTCCCTGCCTGGAAGCCCTCCCCAGTGCCCACCCCGCTGTGCAAGTCCAGCTTGGGGGGCCAGGGTGATGCTGTCACTGGCGCTGTGCGTGCGGACTGGCGTACATCATGTCTACTTTGTACGTACTGCGGCTGGACTCTAATGCCGCCCGGCGCCGCTGCGGCACCGCCAGCATGTTGTGCTGTGTCGTGTCGTGTCGTGTCGTGTCGCGCCCTGGAGGAGGTAGAGTTTGGGAGCCGATGAAACCTGCGTACGTCAGGTGGCCGGCGTCGTCTGCCTTTTGACTCTGGCTCTGCCTCTGGTCCGGCAGTGAGCGATTTGTGCGCGGCGGGCGAGGTGCCCCCGTCTGGCGCCGGCATCTCGGTTTGACGGATTGCCATCATCTCCGCTGCAGTATCCTGTTCACCTGAAGGTTCCTAACGGTGATGGAGATCGACCCCACCAAACTAAGGGCTTCGGTAAGGTAGGGTGCTGCTCCTTACGGGACATTCCACACTCACAGGCGGCCCCCGGGCGCTGCCCGCGGGAACCAAGGCCGGCGGTGACAGTGAGCAGCGCCAAATGACGGGGCACATGGCCAGGAGAAAATGGAAGGGCCCCAACCTGAGAGCTTCGACGGAGACCGGTGACACTGAAGCAAGGGTCGTGGAGAGGCCGTGTGGCGGGGCAATGGAGGGCGCCGAGGGGATACGATTGGCTCCCGCCCGCCAAACCGCCGGAATTATGGAGACAAATTTTGATAGCGAGATACCTGCACGTGGCCGCAGTTCTTGCCTAGTGCCGGACATTTCCATCGCTTCACCAGCGCCGCGCTCCACCCAGCCCGCCTGAGCCACAGACGATCGGATGTACCTCCTTACTTTGCAGGCGACGTGGAGGCGGGAGGCAACCCAGTCCGACCTTGGAGCAGCTTGGTCCACTCCAACTCCCCCGTTCAACGCCCGTCTCTGGTGAGGCTGAACGCCTGCACTGGCCTAATTAATCCAACTGACCCCCATTGCTGTGCTGACTTCGACTGCACCTCATCCGCTTCCTCTCTCGTGGGCTCATCGCCATCACGGCGACCGCTCATCCACCGCAACCACCGTCTCACGAATCGCCACATCCGGTCATTCTTAGCGACAGAGGACGCTGCGTCGACTGCCCGTCTTCTCACCTCACCCGCCAGCTGCGCGTCAACGTCATCCGAGTACAGTGTCTCAGGTCCTTTTTGGGCGGTTCATGTGGTGGTGCAGCGAGTGCTGACGCGCGGTGCCTAAATGGCTCCTCCCGCAGCCTCGTCTGAGGGCATTGCCGCCCAATCAGACCTTGGCGACACTGACGACACTTCATCATCTTTTTTAGAGCCCTCGATTGACATGGATCGACTAAAGCCAAGGCGGGAGCCGCTTTCCCTTTCCACTCGCTCGACCTTGGAGCCCCGCCGTGAGGCATTATCGAAAGGAGGAGTTGCTGGCGTCGTTATTGGTGTCGTCCTGTTCATCGCCCTGGCCTTCATTTGCGCCTACCCATTCGTCATCCGCCGCATCAGGAAGGGAAAGAGAAATGCATCGGTCAGCCATCTCGACACGGAAACGGCCTTCGTCCCGGGCCCGGTCGGTCCTCCCGGGCAGACGCCGGCGACGGGACCCGGAGCCGGTAGCCGAATGTCATCCAAGGACTCGTTCGGTCACAAGACCGACACCCTCCGAGGCACAGAGAGACAATCCACCAAGGACATGACCATATCGTCTCACAATGGCATCGACAAACCTCCCAGCGATGACATGGGCAGCCAGCACCAACGTAACTATGTCGGCGACGACAGCACCCATCCCCCCAGCGTCACGACCAGACGCGGAACCGACCACTCTTTCGGACGCGCCGCTACTTGGAAGAGCGAGGCTTCCTATCCCTGGACCCCGCCCGGCGTCGAGCTGCTTGCTACTCGGGCTGATGGCATGGAGTACTCAGAGGCCACCCACGGCCACAGTGCAGCCTACTACAGCCCAACCATTCCTTCAGAGGCCTTCGGCATGGTCACACCGCCTCCCACCGATGAACCGCAAGGCCACGTGCCTCCGCCAAGACGATCAAGCTCGCGCGGAAGTTCGCTGAAGCTCAACTTATTCGGCATCCTCCGTCGTATGAGCACGAAGGATTCTGTGTCTACTCGGACGAAGGGTCACCCAGGTCAACCGACGCAGCACGTTCTAAGAGAGGGATTATCTGAATCTCCTACTGAACTGAATCCACCTTCCCTGGCACCGGGAGCGCCACGGCAGCTCGCTTCTCCTATTACCATGCCTAGTCCCATGTCAGAAGGAGACATCGAGCACGCTCGGGAGCTGGAAGTGAAGAGACAAGCAAAGACCGAGTCTCCACTAGTCCTTCCGCCCCTTCAACCGCCTGAAGGGACTGTCAACCCGATGGATATCATGGCACCTTCCAATGCGACAGAGCACAACTGGCACACGAATCAGCAGCTTTACCAGATGGCAAACCCGCCCCCCAAGCCCATTAGTACTGTTCACAAGCAGACTTCAGAGCCACAGCCATCACAGGCTCCTACACCCCAGTCTCCAGAACGGCCATTCGAGTCTCAGCAGCAGGCTCTACAACAGCAGCAGCAGCAGCAGCAGAAGCAACAGGAACAATACCTACTACTACAGCAGCAACAGCAGCAGCAACAACAACGACAATCCCAACAGCAGCAGCAATACTGGCAGCAGGAAGGACTAGCAAACGGAGCGCCAAAATCGTATGGAAACGGTTACGCACAATCTACCACTCAAAACCCATCGGATATCAACCACAATGTTGACCATGACGTCCGCATGCATGATGTTTCTCCCAGGATCGACCCAACGCATCTTATGCCTGAGCAAGCAAATCACCGCTATTCTCTCGAGGGCGAGATGACCGACCCATCTGATCATTCTCCACCCATGGCTGGCCATGCTTCTTCCGGCCCGTCGTACCAGACAACACCCAACACTCAAATCGACAGTAGCCCATCACCTCGGTCGGAAGGTAGCTCGGATATTCGAAATAGCACCTCGCCGTATCCAGGAATGCAGCCATCTCCTCGCACCTTCATGTGTGACGAATGTGGAAGGTTTTTTGACCAAGTCCACAAACTGAAGTAAGTTCGCCCTGCTTCGTTTACGAACACAGTCTAACTGGCGCAGTCACCACAAGAGGTACCACGAGAGGCCTCATGAATGTACTCACCCAGGTTGCGGCAAGAGATTCGGGACGAAAACTCACCTGGACCGTCACATCAATGACAAGCACAAGAAGACGAAGAAATTCCATTGCACGGTCAGCACTTGCCCATACTCCAAGGCAGGTGGCAAGTCTTTCCCACGGAAGGACAATTGGAGGAGACACATGGTAAATATCCACCAAGTCACGCCTATGGGCGAACCGGAACCTGATGTCACCGACGAAACTATGGGAGGAACATGAACACATCAGAAAGTATGGGCCTGCAAAAGAGGCTTCAACAATTGGTTTCTCAGAGATTCATCGGCGGCATTGTCTTGGACATCTAAAATTGCTGTCAGGCAACATGTTGTGCTTGGGAAGTGGTCAGTCAATTATGACGGACGTGTGACTTGCAAGCAAATCCCGCCAGAGCTCCCCTGAGGCTCTCCACGACGGGCAACACCGCGCCGGAGCCGCATATAGGGGATGGGTCCTTTGACAGGACTCACTTGTCGCGTAACACTTGCGACGCTCGCAGGCATTGTTATTTTTTGCCGCAGAGCACATTGTTTTATATCATTCATTAGCTGCTGCCTGCGGACGGGGCTAAGCTGGTAAAATAGGCACATTCGTTTACAAGGAGCTGCGACAGGGGCAGTTGGGCGTTCTGAGGCCAAAAGGGATGGCCAAGGGAAACACATGTAGATTAGGCCAAAAAAGCATCACGGCGGCGCGAATGGAATTAACTCAAGTCTTTGATTAAGGATTTGACGAGCTTTTTCTGCTGCTCGACTGAAAGGTTGCGCTCATCCGTCTCCTGAATGGCTCTTCCCACTGCAATGACGACCTTGACGCTCTCGCTGTTCACCCAGATCTTGCCATTTCGGCCCACGGCCGTCTCAAACGCCGCACCCGTAGCGCCCAGTTCCTCCAGGACGACGAGATCGACGGTCTTGGGCATTAGCAGGCGGCGCGCCATGCCGAGGGAGATGTCGAAGAGCATGCCACCCACGAGAGGTCCCAGGCCGTCGGCCTTACCGGTGGACTGGTAGACGCACTCGAGTTCGGGGTCCATGTGCTTGTGTGCCAAGGTGACGCGAGCGTAGACGAGGGCGCCGGCTGATAGGTTGGGACGGTTCTTTTTGGAGGCCATTTCGAACGCGAGTTGGGGCAGAATGGCAGGCGTCGAATAGTCGGCCAAGAGGACGTAGAAGATTTCAGAGGCGGTTCGCTGAACGGTGCCGATGACGAGGTCGCCGACGGCGGGGATGTACTGCAAGTTCTTTGGTCAGAAAGCTGCGGAAAAGCGAGGGTGATGAAGAGACGTGTCCTACCCGTCCGCCCGTCTGCTCAACCCATATCGAATTCTTCTTGCGATCTGTGACGAGCTTGCCGGCGATGGTGGGCACTATCTGCCGGGGAGGAACATGTCGAAGGCCGGGGCCGAGTCTGAGAGGAAGTTTCGGGTGCGACGGAATCAGAGACGCGTCGATCTCGTCGCCCGGAAGCACGAAGGGTCCGGCGGTAGCCATGACGAAAGCGGGAGCACGACGAGAATGTTGAATTGGATTCGTCTGGTTTGGCCGGGTCTTGTCGCCTCCCGCGGTCGGTTCTGGTTCTGCTCGCTGGTCAGCCTTGCAGAAGTCGTAAAGCTTTTGGCGGGGCACTTTCCAGATTGGCATTGAATTTGATTGGGGCACGGCCGGGGGTGTGGAGAGTGCACCCCGATCCCACTGGGCAATAGCGCTGGGAATTTTTTTTCCCTTGCCCAAAATTTTGGCTTTGAACCCCCACCATCAACACTGAAAACCCCCTTCTCAAAGATCTCGACAAGATCCGCGGTCACTCTCGAAAAAAAAGCCCGCTGCCCGCACTTCCCGAGACCTTTTGAACGAGGAAACCGAACCAACTCATCTTTCCGACTCCAGCAGCACAAATGGCAGCGAACGGCGACTCGCGGCCCGCCCCGGGCGACCGCACCGTCATTGGTATCACCTTTGGCAACTCCAACAGCTCTATCGCCTACACCGTCGACGACAAGGCTGAGGTTATTGCCAACGAGGACGGAGGTGAGCACAAACTTCCTGAAAGTCTCATGTGCAGGGCAAGAAGGGAGCGCTGACGACTGGGCCTATCACAGACCGCCAGATTCCCACCATCCTCTCCTACGTTGATGGCGACGAGTACTACGGCGCCCAGGCCAAGAACTTCCTCGTCAGGAACCCCACCAACACGATCGCATACTTCAAGGACTTCCTCGGCAAGGAGTATGGCCATCCCCTTCTGCATTTTCTGTTTCATTGCGTTTGACTGACTTGCCTGCCGCAGGTTTAAGTCCATCGACCCTACCCACTGCCACGCCTCCGCCCACCCCCAGGATGTTGACGGTACCATTTCCTTCTCAGTAAAGGACAAGGAGGACACCGAGGAGCCCTCCAAGGTTTCCGTCTCCGAGGCCGCCACGCGCTACATCCGCCGTCTCGTCGGCTCTGCCTCCGACTACCTTGGCAAGAAGGTCACCTCTGCCGTCATCACCGTTCCCACGAACTTCTCCGAGAAGCAGAAGGAGGCCCTCGTCAAGGCCGCCGCCGCCGCCGGCCTTGAGGTTCTCCAGGTCATCTCCGACCCCATTGCCGCCGTCCTCGCCTACGATGCTCGCCCCGACGCCGAGGTCAAGGACAAGATCGTCGTTGTCGCCGACCTTGGCGGCACCCGCTCCGACGTTGCCGTCGTGGCCTCCCGCGGCGGCATGTACACCGTCCTCGCTACGGCACACGACTACGAGTTCTCCGGCAGCCACCTCGACCAGGTCCTCATGGACCATTTTGCCAAGGAGTTCATCAAGAAGCACAACGTCGATCCCCGCAACAACGCCAGGTCCCTGGCCAAGCTCAAGTACGAGTGCGAGGCCACCAAGAAGGCCCTGTCCCTGGGAACCAACGCCAGCTTCAGTGTCGAGAGCTTGGCTGACGGTTTCGACTACACCTCTACCATTAACCGGTTGCGTTACGAGATGGCCGCCCGTAAGGTCTTTGAGGGCTTCAACCGCCTTGTCGAAGGTGTTGTGAAGAAGGCCGAGCTTGATGTCCTCGACATCGATGAGGTCATCCTGTCCGGTGGTACTGCCCACACCCCCCGCATCGCCGCCAACTTCTCCAACCTCTTCCCCGAGTCCACCAAGATCATCGCCCCCTCCACCCAGACCACCGCCATCAACCCCTCCGAGCTCCAGGCCCGCGGTGCCGCCCTCCAGGCCTCGCTGATCCAGGAGTACGAGGCCGACGACATTGAGCAGAGCACCCACGCCGCCGTCACGACCGTCGAGCACATCGCCAACGCCATCGGTGTCGTTGGTGCCGATGAGGAGTTCGTGCCTGTCGTCCCCGCCGAGACTGCCGTCCCCGCTCGCCGTACCGTTCACCTGTCCGGTCCCAAGGAGGGTGGTGATGTCCTCATCCGCGTCGTCGAGGGTGGCGCCCACATCAAGGTCACCAAGCCTGAGCCCAAGGCCAAGCCCGAGACCAACGGCGACGACGAGGACGACTCTGACTTCGACTCTGATGAGGAGGAGGAGGAGACCCGCGAGAAGATCTGGAAGGTTGGCCCCACCCTGGCTGAGGCTGCTGTCCGTGGCGTCGGCAAGGGCTCCAAGGTTGAGGTTACTATCAACGTCGCAGCTGACCTTGGCCTTACGATAACGGCGAGGGAGGTCGGCGGCAAGGGTGGTGTCCGTGGCAGCGTCAAGGCTCCTTGAAGGGCTCCCAACTAGATTTGTTGCAAGCCGCAGATAGAAACAAAAGCGTTGGCCAGGCGCAATGAGTGGTAAAAGAGGGGAGAGTCATTTTGTTGTTTTCCCGTTCTGTATAGACATGGATTCATGGCGGGAGGAGGGAGGGAATGGACCGGGAATGAAATCACTGGGAACATAGACGAAGCAAGAAGAGGGAGAGAGGCAAAAGCATGAAGTAGACATCGCGCCGCGCTTTGATAAAAGGGGAGGGATGTGACGAACTATCCTTCAGGCGCGATGGGCACGAAATATTAAATCCATACCACTACATTTGACCATTTGGCAAATCAGATAACAAAAATTGCTCATCATACGCGTGCGAAAAGTGAAGTAGAATGACGCTTGATGCTTTGCTTGAGGGATTTTCGTTGATGCAACCGGTACGCCATGATGACTCCGTGAATACCTCTGCTGTGATCATGCCGAGTGCCCCCGCTCTCTGCTAGTTGGGTTTTCCGTTCCATACTCTCTCCGGTCCTATCTCAGGAGACGGCGCCAGGTAACCTCCATGCCACGAGATCGTCCCGCACGTCGAACTCCTCCAATTCCCTGTTCCTCCTCATGCCCTCGCGCCCGCGATCGCTGCTGCCCATAGTCGGAGCGAGGCTCGCCATGCTCCCGCTTCGACTGCGTGATCGCGCATAGCTACTCCGACCGCCGCGACGATCATCGTCGTGAGATCGGTCCCGGCGACCGGTCCGGCTGTGCGAACCGCGGCGACCAATATGGCTCGCGCCCGCTGTACTGCTGGCACCGTCGGCGCGGGCAGTGAGGACAGTCGTGAAGCTCCTATCGCTGGACCCGCTGTTGCTGCGCGAGTGGTTGCGGTGACCATTCTGGTGCAGGTGGAGGTTGAGATGATGGTGGTCGTTCTGCTGCTGCTGCTGCTGCTGGTGGTGGTTCTGTTGCTGCTGGCGCTGCTGGCGCTCCTGTTTCTGCTGTGCCTTGCGGAAGTCCGAGGGGCGGAGGGTGCCGCCCATACCGCCCTCGTCGGAGCTTAGGGAGCCGGCGTTGTCGAGGTCGAAAGTGGCAGTCTTGCCAGGGCGGCCAGTCCTGCCTGTCCGCCACCCGTCACCGCCGGAGAAGATGTCTTCGATGCACTCGTCTGCGGGGAGCTCGCCGGGTTGGCACGACCAAGAGGCTGCCAGAGCGCGGCGGTACATGTCCTGTACTTCGGAGGCGTCGCGAGATTTGGCCACGGTGGGTATTTCTAACAAGGTCAGCAAAATGGAACCGGTAAGGGATACAGGGAAAACATACGCCCTGCGTCGTCTTGCTCAACCTGTTCTGCCATAATGCCGGCGATACCGCCGAACACGGGAGCAGTCCGTAGCGGGGGAGCTGAGTAATTCTTGTCGCCATCGAGCTGCCTCATGAGGATGCCAATCTTGAGAGTACTGTTGATCTTGCTGTCCTGCATGAGGTAGCGCCTCACGATGCCATCCTCGACGTCGGGCTCGTCCAGCGTAGGAGCGGCGGTAGACTTGGGACTCGTGCTGGCGGTGCCACTGCTCCGCTTGCGCGAGTGGCCGCGGTCGAAGCTGGAGCTCTCACGGGTGAGGCCATCGCTCTCTTCGACATATTCGCTTAGGTTGAGCCTGACGGAGCCGAGTGAGATCTTCTCGTCGTGGCCGCCGCCGGAGAACTCTTGCAGAACCTCGAACTCGATGGGACACTCGGTCAGGTTGTTATTCCGGTCGATGCTGATTCTGATGTGGCTGATGACCTTGGAAAAGTTGTACTCGACCTTGTGGTTGGAGATGGGGCACTTGGGGGTCCTTCCTCTGTGCTCGGCGATAATAGAGTGAGATAGGTGCCATTTCACTATTGATGTTCCAGACACCAGCGGAACGTTGTTGAGGTCGTAGATCTAGAGGGAGAGTCAGCTCGAGTCTTGGTTTGATGGCGCAGGGCGTTTGCATAAAGGAGGGGTTCACACACCTTGAGGTGTAGCTCGAACTTTGGCTGCGTCACATAACGTTAGCACAGGCACGGTTGTACTGATCACATCCAACGCCGCCCATCCTCCACTGTGTGGAGGATTGAGTTTCCCATGACAGGTGGTGGTGGGTGCGGGTTGTGCGTCTGCTACCTTTCTGTTTTTATTGACTGTGGGCAGGAAGCCCCCGTTAGCCATGCTCTTGAGCGGACTCATGTTGGGCGAGGAGCAGAGCCTGTGGTGTTGCAGAAAGAATGCGGACAAGAACAAGAAGCAAAACGAGGCGGGGACTCAACAGCCCCGCGGCCCCCCAAGCAGGACGTGATTCAAGGGAGAGACATGGGAATGGCAACAACAGGTGGTTGAGGAGAGCGGCGAGCGGGTGAGGCTGGAGAAGAAGCCACCGACGAAAAAGCCACCGAGCCTTTGTCTCAGTGAGCTCTCAGCCTCATGTGCGGGCGAGCGACGACCAGCCTATGCGGGTGGCAGGAATGCGTACTAGAGCGGAGAGGGCAGGCTAAAAGACAGCGACGCCGAGAAAAACCTCAGATGGGCGACATAGGACGAATGATGGGCGACAACGAGACGAAGGGAAGGAGGAGAGGCAGGCTTACTTAAGGAAGCCATGTTTCATGGAAGGCATGGCTGGCTAGGCTCTGTCGGGGGCGAGTCAATGATACCTGCCCCGAGTTGAGGGCCTGCGCGCCTTCGGAGACGAGACCCGACGAGAGAGGGCGCGGGCGCGGGCGCGGGCGCGAGTTGGTTGGTGCAGGGACTGGCAAGCAAGCACAGGCAGCAACTGCGACCGCGACGGCAAGACTGTAAGCGGCAGCGGCCTTCGGGTTCGGTACGGCCGGATGATACGGTAAGGAGGGAGGGAGAGGGCGGAGAGGGGGGCCAGGATCGCTATGTGGCTAGTAGATAACGGGATGCCGCCGCGGCCTGGATTCGTGCGGTGGGTGCTATTATACGGTATCTGCTGTCTAGGTGGCCGTTGATGGAAAGGCTCGAGATTGCATGCAAGGTCAGCGACCAATCGCCGTATCTGGGCTGTGCGGTTTGTCCGCCCGTCCTCCAGCTCCGTCCGAGGGCCGTCGATATGGGCGAGAGCGTGAATGTGGCGGGTGGGCACGACTTCGGCAGTTCAGTCCGCCTATGGGGTCCAATTACTCAGCCGGCGAGGGGCGAAGCCAAGCCCAAAACTCGATGTCTGCTCGCCGCCGGTCGCTTAGGAGTCAGGTCGGAGGAAGATGTCTTGGGCGAGAGTCGTGCAACGATGTCCTTCTTTGATGATGATGATGATGAAGAAAGAGAGTTTGGACAGGGTCAGGCGCATACGTAACTCATCCGTTGTGCTGGGAGCTGCGCCCAGCCAGCGCCAATTTCCAACCTAATGTCCAATGTGCTGTGCTGCTGCATCCCCGGAGCCCGGGCGGACACCAGCGCTGGGCCGCATGTGGTCTGGGCCAAGCAAGCGCTGCTGAGAGTTTTTGGGCGGCCCAGCGAGCCACATTCAGTTCCCCCCGAATCTATCGCTTCTTAGCCTGCGCCACACCACCTAAAGGCACAGCCGCTCCGTCCGGACGCCGACCCCAAGTGGAAACAAGTTGTGCCAACCTGCTGGTTTTTGGCCATCTTGTAAAATTCCAGGGCTGGGGACCCTATCGCGACTAACAGACTCTCTGCTACCAGTAGCCAGAAACGGCAAGTTGTCTTTGGAGGCTTCCCTCGCTCACTGGGTCTGAAGTTGACCTTGGATGCCGGTGTACATACGTAAGCACACCCAAAGAGCCAACTGCTGATGCGAGACACTCTTCAGTGGGTCTGCCCGGTGCGGGGCGACTTAGGCCAACAGTTACTGCTACTCATGTTCTGTCCAAGGTCAAAAGCCACACAACACAACCCGATGCGCACCCCGTCGTTTACCAACTTTATGCCGGGTCTCGAAATGCTCTAGCAGTGCGCTGCTCACTCGTCAAAGTTGGAGACTGCTCCAGGAAGTGTCAACCAGCCATCAGTCCTGGCAGAGACGTTGCTTCCGTCATGCTTGCCGCGCTTTTGCAGTCTGTTTCAAAGTGAACATCCAGGGCATGGGTATTGACGAACTTCAATTTCACCTTCGACACGAACTGGCGACAGAAGCAACACGAGCTCTCCCAACCTTCGTAAACAGTCGTGACACGCCAGACAAGCTTTCAGCACCGAGTTGACGGGCGACGAGATCTAAGGAGACAGGGTCAGGGTCTCTTGACTTCCCGAACTCTGATTCTCCAGGCACGCGGCCTCTGAGCCAGTGATGATGCTGTTCCTCTCCAAATCCCAGGGTGTCGCCCTGCTTCCAAGGCCCGACGACTCGGAACAGGCCGAACTTGCGTCAGGACGAACACAACCCGTCCGTGGCTTCCGCGCGAAGAGACAGGAAAAAGCCACACGGAGAAAACACGAGATCGTATCGCGATGCGGTGTCCAAGACAGTCCACCAGCCATCACGCCGCCCAGGCCAAAAAGGACCCTTCCAGACCCTTCGTGAAACCTCGAACGGCCTCGAAAAGCATCAAGTGATGTCGCGTTTCTCGAGGGAGGAGGGGCAAGGGTGCTCCGAGCCCAGCAAAGTCCCGCCCCGGGGCGCGCTACCCGTCATCCGTTGCCAGTTGGGTCCCCCTCCCTTCCCGTCGTCCTCGTCGCGTGTGACGCACTACCGGCTCCACACCTCACTTAACATCCCAGTCCGGCCCCCGAGAGACTGAGCAGAAATCTCCGAGCCGCATACGTCATACCCGCCCCCAAGCACAACACCCGCCGCGAGGGCTATGTCATCTCGTCGCTAGAACCTGCTTGGGGGGAAATGGCAAGGGAAAAAAATGAGACAGCCACGCGCCAGTCCAGACAGTAGGCTCGCATCCACCACGTTTTCCGAGCTGGGGCTGACCGTCCGGTACGTATCTGTACAGATTAAGCACCATGACATTGCCCGGCTCCAACCATCGACGCATCTGTGGTTGCCGTCCCCATCCAAACGGGCAATCCAACGATCAAACGAGCAAGAGATCCCCAGACGTCCTGCGGCCTAACGTAAGGGGGGCCACCTAAAACGTCCCTCGCACCGCGGCACCTTAATCCATCAGATTGTCCCGGCCGGCGCCTTCGCTCCGGACGAATGTCGTGTGATGAGACCCTTGACGCGCCCAGCCCATCCGTGGGCCCAGCGTCGGGGTCACACACACACTCTTGGGCCGCCTTTTTTCTTTCGTGTCCTCCCTCTTCGCGTGGCTAAAATGAGACGTGACTGAAAGTAGAGGAATCGAGGGATTAGAGGTGATGTATCACGGGAGATTACCACATTGACGTCACTATGCGGTGTACCACCGGTAGATCGCTGCAAACCCCCAGCGCCAAGGTACCTTCTAGATACCTACGCCAAGGGGCCCTATGAGTCCATTGTCTGATAACGCGAAATCGACGATGGGCGCTGGGCGGGGGGGGAATATGGATTGTGTCACTAGTTTGTCGTCTGTGATGTAAGGCGAGGCGGTAGGTCATAGTGGCCTGGAGTGCACTCCGGTTGCTTCTGGCGCACGACGCAACAGTGTATATAATGACTTGCTCCTTTCGACCCTTTTGCTGTTAGAAAAAATCATCACATCAGCATCAAACAACAACTCCTACAGAAGTCTACTCTTCTCCTAAGAAACAAACTACCTCAAACCACACACACACACACCACCACCACCAAAACATCATCCACAACCCGCAAAAATGGGCGCCGTCGTCTCCTGCGTAAGTTTTTTCCCAGCATCAAACAAGACCAAAAAAATCATTTACTAACAAAACCCCCCTTCAGGTGCAATCGGCATTCCGTACCATCGGAAACTGCCTCACCTCCATCGTCTCCGGCATCGGCGGTATCCTCCACGCCATCATCGGCGGCATCGTCTCCTTCTGCAACATCATCATCAGCTTCCTGACCTGCGGCTACTGCGGTCGCCGCGGCGGAGGAGGCCGTCGCACCCGCCACACGACCACGACTAGAAGTCGAGTCTGAGCGGTCCCTCGTCTGGCAACACAAGGCCGCAGATGAGGGAGGATGACCGAAGACACACACGCACGACACAGTGTACGATTATGGAATTGATTCGCGATGCCGAGAGGGGGAAGTGGAGAGAGAGAGAGGAAGATTGCGCGACTGCTTCACCTTTTATGAGAGCGCACCGGCTTTGACAGCATACCCCCGTTTTCCTTAAGATACCCACGATACCAGATAGCCTAGCTCAATGGTACTATGATATCCACAACCTGTTGAATCCATCATGATGAAGAGTGAAAATGTCAAATAAAGAATACAAGAAAACCAGATTACGCAACAATGGAATTTCCCCATGCTCATATTCGAGCGAGTTGAACCGTATTGATCCCGGTATTACTCACGACTGTACTTTGTATGCGTATACCTTGCTTGATATACCAGCCTCTATTGTTAGATATTACCGTTACCATCTCAATCCTCTAGCACATTCCGGTTGAAAAATCCGTAAATCTGCCGCCCGGCCTCCTTGCCGATCATTGGCTCCAGTTCCTTCTCGCTCAAATTCGCCACCTCCCTCAAATTCTCCGTCTTCAGCACAATCCTCATAATGTTCTTGGGGTTTACGCCCGGCACGGCGGCCAGCATCTCCTGCGGCTCGAGGTTGAATGACTGGTCCTCAGCCTTCATGTCCTTGTCGAGGCCGGCGCGCACCGCGGCGATGGGGTCTGGTTCGTCCTCCTGCGACTTGAGCGATTCAAAAATTTCGGCCGTCTGGTACGGCGATGAGGACCAGATGATGCGCAGCTTCGGGAACGCGAGCGTCAGCAGCACAAGCTTGGACTGCAGGTCCGACGAGACGTTGGTCGGCGCGATGCTGCTGAGGCTGCCCGACAGGTCGGCAAAAGGCTCCAGCGTGAAGGACTTGTTCTGGTCGAACTCTATGAGGAGCATCGGGCTCTTGTAGTACTGGAACATTGTCTCGGCCTGCGCGTATAGGCGGCCGTCCTTGAAGGATGAGATGAGATCGCTGATGGACTTGCGCTCGACGCAGATGTTGGGCGAGAGCACGTAGTCGCCCACCGTGAGCATGCAGGGCACTATGATCATGGACCGCCCGTGCAGCAAGGACGGCAGCGAGGAGCGGAACTCTCGCACGTCGACGACGACGCGTGGCGGTTGTGCTGTTGCGGCGAGGCGTCCGCCGCCGGCGATTCTGGTGTTGATCGTCCGTAGGAATGCTTCCTGCGGGTCTTCGACGCCGTGAGGATCGACCGTCATCACGATTGACATGGAAGCCCGCTCCTTGATGAGTTTGGTGAATGCGTCCTTTTCCCTTCTGACACTGGATAAGTATCGCTGCTCTTCGACGGATTCGCCATAGTACATAAAGTACACCCGTACGTTCCTGTCGTTGTGTGACGACCGGTATACCTCGACTCGGCGGATGAAGGCAGCGTCAGGCTCGTACATGATGATGTACCGCGGTTTGACTTCTTCTAGAACGTGCTCGTCGTGGTCGCCGTCGTATGCGTGGATCACAACCAGGTCCTGCATCTCGTACAGCTGGAAGTAATCCTCCATGTTCTCCAGGGGGTCGGTGACAATTTCAGGCTTCTGCCCCGCCTCTTCCTCGGTGATTTGTACCTCAGCCATGAGATCCTCGACCTCTGCCGGCCGCTCGAAGAACTGTAGGATGCTGCCGTTCTCGGCTCGACCGAGCGACGTCCCCGCGGCTCCACCGCCTCTCATACGCCTCCGCTTGTTCGACGGCTTGCCCCTGAGCGGTTGACCCGACCGGTCGGTAGCACCATTCAGCGCTCTCTGGTTTTCGGAGAACAGTGTCGCGTTTACCTGTGCAAACTCTCTCTTCCAGCGCAGGTAGTTGCGCAGCTTCCTCCGCATCATGAAGGCGCCTGATGGTTGGTCCTCATCGTCCTCATCCTCGTCCGATGGGTCTTTTTCGACTTTGGGCTTGAAATGCATGGTCTGGAGATAGTCGCGGAGCTGCCGGCAGGTGTTGGTGTCGCCGCACATGATGAGAATCGTGCCGTTCGAGTCATCGCGGACTGGGGGATCGAAATACATGCTGTTGTCGATCTCTGTCAACACATCAGCCAGCCAAGCCCACTTTGGTTGCTCCTCCAAAACAGGCTTGAGGGAATCGATGTTTGCGTCGGCCGTGGCGGCTTTCGAGCTTGCGGCATACACCCGACGTCGTGCCGTCTCGAAAATGGTCTGCGCGGCGTCGAGGAACAGCCAAGGGGACTGATTTTGTCTCGTGGAGCCCGGGGGCGGCGAATGTGCGGCATGAATAGTGTCCAGGTGTTGCATGAATGACACGGCATCGAGTGTGAGAACTGAGTGTAGCATGCCGCGGAGAACACTCAAGTCATTCACAATTTGCCGGGTCTTCCAGCTGACTCTGTGCCAGTTCGGGTCCAGCTGCCTCCTGATGATGACATCAAAGTTCTTGTGCAAGGCACTGTCCAGATTCCAGTCTTCCATCTCGAGGCCGGTGTTGCCCTTCTTCAATTCGTGAATGCTGACTTCAACGCACTCCAAGATCGCGTTCTGAATATCTCGCATGGCCTCACTCATGGTAATGTTCAATTCAATCACTTCTGCCGTCTTCTTGCCTTCCAGTGACTGCGCCACCGTGACATGGAATCGCGGCCATAATGAGGCTTTCTTCAGGAAGAGGTTCCGCATCATAGTGGCCAGAGGTGAAAATCCGGTGGAAAAGGGATCAGGATTGTCTGAGAAGGCTTTGAGAAAGCCAGCCTTGTTCTTCTGTCGGTAGATTCGCAATATGAAAGCCTCGAGGGATGTTGCCACGATGCGGTCGGCGTGCAAAACGACGAGGCCCGTGACTTTTTCAGTGTCGAGGAGATTTGTCAACAGATCGACGACCAGGATGCGCGAGGTGATGCTGAAGATGCCGCCGCGGGTGTACATCTTTTCTCTTGCGCCGACGCTGGTGAAGTCGGTGTTGACGACCGTGAGCCCCCTGGCATTGGGTGACATGCTGATGGCGGCATGTTCGGCAAGGGCCTCTCCGATCCAGTTGTTCTCGCGGTCGTCGGCGCCCACGAGAATGATCAAGTTGTTTCCTGCGGCATCGTAAGAATGAAGCAAATTCGTGACCAGCCGCATCAGCCCCAGCCCGCGCGCGAGGACGACCAGCTCATCTTCGTTTCTCAGCTCCTGGAACAGGTTCTGCTGGTATTCCTGGCCAGCGTGTCAGCGTCAATTCGAAAAGAATCTCATTTGTTCACCACGCACAAGAGGCAACGAGAGTTTGACCGGCTGAGGAGCGTTGGCCGACATGGTGCATGGCGACCGGCCAGGAGCACAAATGCTAGTTGCAGGTGAGGTTGGTGGCTAGGTACCTTCGATTGGGATTGAGGCTTTCCAATGATGCCGAGAAAATACAGTGCGCTGCACTGTAGGAGTGCTGCGTGGAGGGAAGGAGGGAACAACTTTGAGAAGTTCCGTACTGTGCTAGAAGCTGCACTGCGAGATAATCACCAGATTGACGCAAAATATCTTGAATACACTGTAAAGTCTAGCAGGACCTTTTTGGCAAAATCTGTTGATATCACAGTGAGTGGAAATTGTTACAACTGAGCTATATCCTAATTTGGCCTGTCTGCACAGTTCATAACAGCGACGCATACAATCTAAGCTGTATTTCGTTAGTCTGTTCACAACTTAGAAGTCAAGGTTTCCCATCACTAAGATGCAGTCACCTGAGCACGAGAAAATGTCGTGGTTTTTCCTTCCTTATGCTTGCTCCAACGTCGATTGCGCTGCATCAGACTGTGATGCACTGATCGTTAGCCTTACGGCGGCACCTGCAGCCTGGGCCAAGGATCGAGGCTGGATCTTCAACCACAGTCGTCATTAGCGCCAACGCCATATATCGGCATGAGACGAATCTGGAACGATGACTGGTAGGCAGATCCATGGGGGCTATGGGGACTGGCGTGCTGTTACTACAGAATAGCAACGCATGTCAGGTTTTTGTGCCATCGTCTCACATCTCAACGGCCTCGTGATATGCACGTAAGTCGCCGGTGACGCGCAGAACTCCGTCTGGCATCTTCCCTCTGCTGGATGGGGCGGCTAAGAACGGGCAACGCAGAGAGCCAATGTCGTCCAGAGCACAGATTGGTACGTAGTCTCTGCTTAGGAGGCCTTCCAGGTCGGCGGGGATGTGGTGTCTGGGTTGTCCAGTCACACCTTTGGACTTGCCTTTCCCCTCAGTAGGTGGAACGACGTCATCAGCCGTCGCAACCCTCCACGTACCGCTGACACGCCTCAGCTCACATGTAAGCCTTCGACAAGATACTTTATAAACAGTCCATCGTCCTGCCCTTCTTGCGGCCCGCCTTTTGCCCAGACAAGACACCACTTGAACCAAAAAAAGACAACCCAAAACCACACACACCAACAAACCAATCATCATTCACAATGGCCGACAAGGTTAAGGAACTCGTCAACAAGATCACCAAGGGCAATGTGAGCCACCCCTCCAGATCCTGCCCACGACACAGAAGAAGCATCGGACTAACACCCACACAGGACTCCGACAAGGAGAAGGAGTTCAGCACTCAGCCCATCCAGGAGGGCGGCGTAGACCCCAAGTTCGCCGCTCACCAGGCTCACCCCGGCCCCGCCGTTCCCAAGGACTTCAACGCCCAGGAGGAGGGCACCAAGGAGGAGCGTCGGGCCAAGGCAGAGGCTCTGAACAAATAAATATTCTGCCTACACTCGCCCACCAGGCACGCGCCTCAGGGTGATGACGATGTATGATCAGAAACGACCTTGTAGACTATGGGATTTGGAGACGGCAACGGAACAGGTCTGGACATTTCGGGTTGGGACGGCAGATAGCGTCGTAATGCTACCAAAGAATTCATGAATCGGTTTCCCCATTATGAGACCCTCAGAATGCCGTGGATGCCCCGGATAATCAAAATCGCGCAATTGATGCCAACGTCAAAACAGCTCGCAAATCATGCGGCCGTGGGAGTATAGAAACCCCAAAAGCAGGCGTGAACAGTTGTGAGAAACTAATGACGGCAATCAACAATGCAGCCTGCTGCTTGGGAACCAACAGATGCTACCTAAGGTATGCTGCAGATTGCGCGTCCCACAATGACGACAATCTTCCGCTCAATTCCACGTGGCGGTGCAGTTGCGTTGCGCAGCGGTGTGGCTGGTACGAGCAGCCAGGACTGTGGGCGTGCGGAACAGACGGCGGGCTGGGGCCTGAGCTGACGCCCGAGCAGCGCCCGAGAGAGCGCAGGGAAACACGCCAGCCCGGCTGCCACTGAAACGAACGACTCAGCCACCTGCGGTGGCCCAGGGCAGCCGGTTACGAGTCCCGTCCCGTCCACGTCCAGTCCACGCCTCCTCGCCGCTGTAGCCTGGGTGCGTACCTGGCCGTCCCTCCGTCCATTTGTCCACCATTCCTCTCGCTCAATCAGGTTCAGCCAACGTTATCCCATCGCACACACCAAAACCACCCGGGCCTCAGCTCAACGCGGCACAACCTTCTCCTCGTCCAGCCTCCTCGGAAGCCCTCCCATGATATCCTCAGGGCTCCCCCGTTGAGTGATGCAAGCCCACATTTCATGAAACGCCCCCGGACCCGGAAGCTCTGGCACCTTTGAGCACAAGCTTATCACTCTCGCACTGGACGCAGCTTTCTTTCGGGCACACACCACAGCGCCTGCCCCAACATCCTGACCAAGCACAGCAGCCACGCGGAAGCGGAATACCGATACTGTCTGTACCTTACCTAGTACATTGCGCTGCTGAGGTACTGCTGCATAGCGTGCGCGAAAAGCACTGGCTGTACCTTACTTCCCTTCCCGTCACCACACCAAGCGACGCCGTCCATCGACTCGCCTCGGGAACCTTGTCCACTTCCACTGCTGAAAGCGACCGACCTGACGAACCGCCATCCCGAAAGAGGAGGTGTCTGTCTGCCCAGACCAGACAACATCGACTAAGCGCCACTTGCCTGCCCTTGCCTTACATACACACACGCGTACAACGCAAACCGCTACGACTGTCGCCTGCTGCTGGCACGCCCTCTGCTGCCTCTGCTGCCGCGGCTGCTGCAAGCACACGACCCTCCCCTTCAACTCCACCTCGTCCCAATTCCACCTTGAATCGACTACATACGAACCTCGACCTCTCCACCACCCTACCACCTCGACCCCTTCTCCTTCGCTGACCCCTCTCCGCCATCATGCCGTCGATACTGAGCGACGACGATAAGGAGACCGTCAAGCGCTTTGTTCCAAAGCAGACCAACAAGATCCAGGCCGTTGCCGTCGCCAGGTTATATGTGGCCTATCCCAACCCCGCGAAATGGACATACACCGGCATCCAGGGCGCCATCGTCCTGTCGAATGATCTGGTAGGAAACACCTACTGGCTGAAGATGGTCGATATCTCGGTAAGTCATTGCGTCTCGTGTGCTGGAATGCCCCTGGGCTGACACTCATCAAGCCTGGAAACCGCGGTGTCATCTGGGATCAGGAGATATTCGACACGTGGAGCTACAACCAAGACCGGACTTACTTCCACAGTTTCGAGATCGAGGAATGCCTGGCCGGTTTGTCTTTCGTCGACGAGAAGGAAGCGAAGCAGTTCAAGAAGAAGATGGACGACAGGGAAAAGAACGCAAGCAGATCCACGAGGTCGACGCCGTTTGGAGGAGCCGCACAGCCCGCTGCCCATAAACATGGCTTGCTCGGAGGTCTTTTCGGTAGCCGGCATGCTTCAGCTCCCACTCCCCCTGATTCGCCTCGATCCAACTTGCCTCATGGCCGGATGCCGTCAATCGGTACCAACGGGCACAAGTCTGAATTCCCGGTTCTTGACGCATTTGACCCTCAATGGCGGGAGAATTTTGGACAAGATCTACGAGACAAGGGCCTGACCGACGAATTTATCAAGGAGAATCAAGAATTCATCGTCGAATTCTTGAAGGAGGAACAGGAAAAGCTAATGACTGGAGTACGAAGCCATGTCCCGCCTCCGCCTCCGCCAGCGCCGGCACCGCAGTCGAACGGCATCGAACCAAGAAACATCAGGGCACCGCCGCCTCCTCCTCCGGGAGGCAACCATTCAGATGGTCCACGCGTACCTCCTCCGCCTCCGGCTCCGCGTCGCGGTGCTGCCCCTGCCCCTCCACCCGCTAGAAGATCTGGTAAAACCGAGGCTCCGGCTGTCCAACGAGAACCGACTCCCCCCAGCGAACCCTCTGCGCCGGAGCCACCCAAGAACCGTTTTGCTGTGCCGCCTGCATTACCAGACGCCGGCAAGCTTGCGCATGCCCTGGGAGGTTCCGTCAGCGCTATCCGTGGGCCTGCAAACCCTGGACCGCCTCCACCCCCGCGACCGCCAAAGACGCCCATGCAGGAAGAGGAGAGGCCTGCCAATCATAGGTTCGGAGTACCTCCGGCCTTTCCCGGCTCTCGACACCCGCCGCCGCCGACCCCGAACCGTGGACCCGTCCCACCACCTCCGCCTCCACGAGCGGACGCTGGCCCGCCGCCTGCTCTCCCCCCCAAAGCCCCGGCGTCCGAGGCACCTCCGTTGCCACCGCCCTCCTCGCGCCCTGTACCACCTCCCCCTGCGGCGGGCAACGTTCCACCTCCTCCACCTCTGCCGGCGTCGCATGCGCCTCCTCCGCCGCCGTTGCCCTCATCAAGCGCTCCTCCCCCACCACCCCTACCTACCTCTCCGCCGCCATTGCCGTCGTCCAATGCGCCGCCGCCGCCGCCTTTGCCCGCGTCAAATGCCCCTCCGCCGCCTCCCCTGCCATCGAGCAACGCTCCCCCCGCCCCGCCTCCTCCACCTCCGGGAGCCGGAATGCCTCCCCCTCCACCACCCCCACCACCTGCGGGCTTGGGCGGGCCTCCCCCGCCGCCTCCCATGCCGAATCGGGATTCTGGATACTCTTCTGGCGTCCCCGCTCCCGCTCCGGACGCTGGACGCTCTGCTATGTTGGGTGACATCCAGAAGGCTGGCGGTATCAGGGCATTGAAAAAGGTGGACCGAAGCCAGATCAGAGACAGAAGTGGCGCATCTGTTGGCGGCAGTAGCGATACTGGTCCGCATGGCAGCGGCTTGCCTCCGGCTGGTGTTGCGCCGGGAGGCGGCGGTGACATGGCAAACGCGCTCGCCGCCGCGTTGCAGAAGAGGAAGGAGAAAGTCAGCCGGAGTGGTAAGTTGAAAATGAAATGTGCCCGACCAGCGCCAGAGCTAATACTTTTCTAGATGATGAGAGAAGTGACAATGACGACTGGTAAGCGGTCGAAGACGGTTGTTGCGACATGGTGGAGTACAGGTTCGAGACGCACTGCCGCGCCTGTCGCCTCTCGAACCCTACACTGAACATTTATTCGGCATTCAATTCTTGGCTATCCTCGGTGATGGCTGCATATTACTCAGGGATGAGGTGGATAACTGCTGGTTGCGTCTACAAGAGCATCCTCACTTATGCCTAGCCAAACGAAGGACAAGGGGCAGGCTACCTAAGCGGACACGATCATCCTCGGATTAGCGGGATGATGAGAGAGAGCTTTTTGAAAAGCTCTCCGAAGTTACATGTAAGAGAATGGAAACAAAAATGTTGAAAAGCCTTCATAAATTATACCATTGGCAAGCATTATCACTGTGAAACGCGAATTTATGGAGCATTTAAGCATGCGTGAAGATTGGAAAGCGGCCCGGAGGCCTCATGCCAAAACGATTCAATTAATCAAGCGCAAAGGAAATTAATTCTATCGCCCCCAAGATCTGACGGGCCATGACGTCTCTCCCACCATGGCCGTCCAACGCACCGCCCTTGACACCTTGACTGTCGCGGAATCCAGCGGCCAACGCAAACGTCGCCACCGGATTTGAGAGAGAAGACAGCATTCCCGCCTCTCCAGTCTTGCTGCAGAAGACTGTTCGAGGAGGGAGGTTTCGGGGGCTCCACTCGACACCCAGAAGACTGGCACACAGTAAGGCGCAGACACGAACACGTGTGTAGACGTAGGTTGTCTGCGATTTGACGGTGCTTTGGTGATTGCCTCTTTTAGATGTCGTCGATGTCGACCTCCTTCTTGCCACCGGCGGCGGCCTCGTCGGCGCTCTCCTCGGAGTCGCGGTCGTCGTCGAACTCGAAGTTGCAGTCGCCGTCGCCGTCGGCACCGTAGGTGTCGGTCTCGTTGATCTTGGCGGACTCGGGCAGCTCGCCGTAGGCCTTGAGGGAACGGGCCTCGTCGGCGGTGTACTTGAGGATGACGTCGCCCTTGTCGTCCTGGTACTCACGCAGGGAGAGGAGGATGATGTCGCCCTGGTTGATCCAGACCTTCTTGCGGAGCTTGCCACGGATGTTGGCGAGACGCTTGACGCCGTCGAAGCACTGGGCCTCGAGACGGCCGTTGCCGAGCATCTTTACGACCTGAGCGTATTCTGTTGGGGGTTGGTCAGCGACATTCTCGCGTGTTGCGTTGAGGCGGCGGCGGGGGTGGTGCGACGGAATTTTGCGTGTTGTGGAATTTCTCGTGTTGACGTCGAGACAAGGGAAATGTGTGTGTTTGTGTGTGTGTGTGCGGTACTGACCTTGGCCATCCTCCTTGAAGGTGAGCTCACGCTTCTCGTGGTCGGACTCGTTCTTGCCACGTCTGCGGTTCTTTCCTCCCTGTGTGGTTGTCAGTCCATGTCCGAGAGAGCATGTCCTCCATCGACCTCATCATCAACAGCATCATCGTGATCGGTGTGCGTCGACCGCCTTCGAGTGGCATGGAGGGGGCGGGGTTGTTGGCGGGTCCAACTAAGCAGGGGGAGGGGTGGTTTTTTTTCGACTCCCAACGGAGGGAAAATACCCTCATCGGCAGGCAGGGCGAGAGGAGGGGAAACTGACCTTTCCCTTGTTCTTGGGCATTTTGACTCTTGAGAATACCGGTTCTCAGCAGTAGTTTGATGGAAGGGGGGAGGGGGGTGGGAGAGTGGAAGATGTCGAGAGTGGGAAGGGGAGAAAGGAAAACAGGTGGGCGGTGATGTTGACGGGCGGGCTTTATTGTGCGCGAACGCAAAAAATGGGCTTTGGGCTGCTGCCGAGTGCCTGTGCAGTGATTTAATGGGTAATGGCGCTTGCTGGAACCAACCACTGGCTCTGGAGGGGGCGAATGAGGCAGGCTGTTTTTCCTGCAAGAAGTGGTGCCGGTATGAGTCAAGTGGGGGGGCGCTGCAGTGATGAGGTAGGCAACATTACCAAAGGAGATTGGTGAGCTGTGGCGCGGCTTTACGGAAACAGACCTGTGGCATGTGGTACAGTGAATGTGGATGAGCCACAGCGCACCTACCTACCTAACTTATGCTTGGTGAGTGACGCACATTGATGTGGTCCAAGCACCAGTTTGCCTTACCTAAGCCCTCCATGGATTTTTCTTCTCTGGAGAGCTCAAGCCTCGAGTTACCTCACGGCACTGCAGCCTATGAGTCGGCTACAGGGGAGAGGTTTTCAATTCTCTTTTTTACAAATCAATTCCTGGGGAGCTGTTTCGATGACTATGCACTAGCCATCTTCCCGGCCATGTCTCCGAGCTAGACGGATCTCTGTCACACGCGTCACATCTGTATGACTGGCCGCAGGCCGGTGTCCGAACCTTTGCGATGATCCTAGCACGGCTTCACGATGTGACTGGCACCCTACGGCGGCTGCCTTCGCCCACGGCGACGACAATGCGCAACACCCTCTTGCCCGTCGCCCACACCGGCTGGATCAAGCGCAATGCATCGCGATTCCCGTCTCTCGACACGCCTCGCCCGGAAACTTTCAGCCAAAAGCCATTCCCCCCAACCGCCGAACAGCTATTCCGACAACTCCGAGTCCGCTCAGCTACTGAGAAGAATGTTTTGCGACGGATCAGAACGCCCGCAAACCTAGTGGCGGGAAAGTTTTTCTTCGCCAGATTCTCGCTGCACCACGTGATCGAGCTCTACGACGTCTCCAACTTCTATGCGGTAAAGGCCGCGCGCCCGGAGAAGGTCACCCGCACGCACTATTACGCGCTGAAGAAGAAGAATGAACCGTTGTGGATATGGCGTGGCGGGAACCACGCCTTTGGCTCGTCGGCAATAGTCATTCGGGCCTGCAACAACTTCCTCAAGGCAGTGGGGAAGGCTCTCTGGGCCAGGGGTTTCGACATACACGGACGGAGAATCGGGGGTAGAGAGGCCGGCGATGACCTACGAGGCACCCTGACCTTCTTCGCCGAGAAGCCAGTGGAGCTCAGGACGCAAGTGACGATGAAAGAGATCCAAGAGGCGGTCGACTTCTGCGTAGACTCCTTTATTAAGATATGTCTACACGGACAAAGGGGGTCGGTGCTTGAGGTACAAAACATATCAAGACGGGCGCTCAACGTGGAGAGAAGAAAACGGCAACTAGATCCAAGCCTACGGGATCTGCCGTATAGGCCGTACCTAAGGAAGCAGGATATGGTTCCACGGGAAGATGCCATGCCCAGTCAGAGTGAAGGGAAGCTGCCACCGGCGAAAGAGGCGCCAACACAGGGAACGGCCGAGCCGAAACACCAGTTCTGTCGAGAAACTAAAAAAAGAACATCGGGTTCGGCAACACGAAGGCATAAAATGGCGACGGTGTCCATTATGAATAAGACGGCGGCGAAATGCAGGTAGGAGCGGAAAGATTCCCATGAGACTGGGTTGACACCCGGCCGGCCTGCTCAGGGCTAGCCTCTCTTTGAGCTCTGGCTCTGCTGGAGAAGCACCAGGGCTAAAGGCGTTTACGATGACTAGGGGGTGTAAAGCCCCCGTGTGCTATTATAGATATCTCTGATACCCCAAATAGAATTAAGAACCTTTCGAAATGAGAACTGTTTTTGTCGTTCTGCGCCCAAAGGTTATCAAGACCGAGAGGCCGGCACTTTCCGAAAGAAGGCGACCAAGAATATGCCTTCATTCTGGAGGATACATTGATACCAAAAGACTAGCGGCATGAGCTTGTACTGACAGCACCGTTGTTGACTCGAGGAGCATAAAGAGCTCTGAGCTTGCTCAAAAGACATTGAATTGCCTAAACCGTCGAACAATAATCGAGAGCATGAAAGGTTGAGCACAGGGCAAGGTACGTACCTCAACACCTTTGGGACTTACTGCTAGTTTCCTGGCTCTCCTAGGAGTCCAGGACAGCACATGGCGACGAATCACATCGCTAGCGCAGAGCTGCCAGCCGAAACGGCCTGGAGCTGCCAACCTGGTAATTAGCTGAACCGTGTTGCGTCTCTGACCCAGCATATGTGTCTCGGTCTCTGCAAACTCACACTGCACACGCTCACCAACTCCAAATCGCCGCTCGCACTGCACGAGGCCATCGCGAGCCCGACCCCGAACCTCCAGAGAGAAGACGACGAAAGCGCCGATCGGACTGCGCAATTGATTCAACTGCACCAGAGGCCGATTACGCACGACCACGCTCGTTTCAAAGATACTGGGCCAGCCCCCCTCAACGCCAGCAAGCACCACCCACGATGCTTGTCTCCCTGACCGTCGGCAAGGTCGACGCCGGCGTCACGGTTCTCCTGACGCCCGATAAGCGCCTGGTACGTTGATCTCGACATTCGCCCGCTTCTGGCAATGGACAAGGGGGCCATGAGATGTCACAGCTGCTCCCAGGCAGCTCCCTAATAATGACTCTCCCAAGCTCACGCAGTAACCCCTTATGTCTCGTTACTGACTGCCGCCCTCACAGATTGAGTTCCCTTCTATTCTCCTCCCTCCCAACATCTCCTCCGGCAGCATCGTCGACATCACCGTGTCCCGCAACCTGGGATCAGAGGCCAAGACCGAACATGCCTTCCGCGAGCTCCAGGACCGCATCTACTCAGCCTTCGGCGCCAGCGCGCCCACGACGCCCGTCCTCCGCTGCCGCAATGCGACCCAGACCTCCGTCGTTCTCGAGTGGGATCCCATCGAGCTCGCCACCGCCGACCTCATCTCCCTCTCCCTCTACCGCAACGGCCAGAAGGCCGGCAACATCCCCCGCCCCCTGCAGATGCACAGCACCAAGATCAGCGGCCTGGCCGTCGACACCGACTACACCTTCCACCTGGTCCTGCGCACCACGGCCGGTACCTTCTCCTCGGAAAAGGTCGTCGTGCGCACCCACAAGATGACGGACCTCAGCGGCATCACCATCACCACGGGCATCATGCCCGCCGCGACCAGGGAGGCGCTGGCCGCCGCCGTTGACCGCATCGGCGCCAAGATCGTCGACAGCGTCCGCATCGATACGACGCACTTTGTCACCACCGAGGGCCGCGGCCTGGCCTGGGAGAAGGCCGTCGAGACCAACATCCCTGTTGTGCGGCCCGAGTGGGTCGAGGCCTGCGAGAAGAACGGACGCATCCTCGGCGTCACCAAGTTCTACCTCGACGCCGTCAGGCCCGGGCCCTCGAGTGACGACCTGCAACAGGCGCCGACGCCGCCGCAGCCCCAGCAGACTCCCCAGACGCAAAAGGAGCTACCGTCGCCGCCCGCCGCCAACAGCCCCGAGAACGGCGACGGCTCTTCTGCCAAGTCTCCAGAGGGAGGCGAGAAGCCCCCGGCCGCCAAGGCTGAGAGCGACGTCCAAGGACAACAGTCGGGCGACGACGAGAAGGAGGCGGAGCAAAAGAGAATCGCGGATCAGGAGGAGCAAAAGGTGCGACTGGAGGACAAGGACGAGCAGAACCTCGCGCACCGGCCAAAGGAGGAAGACGACTCGGGTAGCGAGACCGGAAAGGGCGACGAGGACAATCCCACGGAGAAGCCGGGCGTGTCCCCTGACGGAGCATCCTTCCAGGATGTTGCGTTGTGAGTGAGGACGAGGGAAGGGAGACGGAGCTGGGAGCTGGGAAAGAAAAAAGGGAGCAAAAGTGATTGCGGTCCTTTCACAGCATGGAGTTATCAGAGGAGACGTCTCGAGTTTTCATGTACAACTACCAGCCTTTTCTTTCACTACATTTTTATAGAGTAAGTTGCACGGAATGATGATGTTCAAGTCGGCTTTCTACCAAGTCTTGGGAAAACAAACACACGCAGTATCTCCCGAGGGGGGTATCTAACCCACTTATGCAAAGCCCTCACGGCAAAATCTCCTTGCCCTGCCAGTCCCAACACCTACCCCTCCCCTCGACGCCGACCTCCCTGGTCAGCACCGCGCACATCCTCTCCACCGCGTACTCGGGCTCGAACAGCTTCCCCTCGGGCACCGTGTCCCAGAAGGCCTCGCTAAGCCCCGTCTTGACGGTGCCCGGGTGGTACGCGACGGCGGTCGCCTTGTCGCCGCTGCGCGCCCCCAGCCACAGGTCCAGGCTCTTTGCGAGGCTCGTCACGCCCGCCTTGGACGCGCGGTAGCTGTACCAGCCGCCCTTGCGGTTGTCCGACGTGCTGCCCACGCGGGCCGACATGGCGGCCCACACGGCGTGCGGCGCGAGCCCCCGCTCGTCCGCGCGCAGGCTCGCCGATTTCCGCGGGAGGAATTCGCCAAAGTGCTTCATGAGGAGGAGCTGGCCGAGGGTGTTTACGCGGAAGGTCTCGAGGGCCGCGTCGTGGTCGACGCGGGCGGGGGACTTTTCCGGGTGCAGGACGCCCGGGACGGCGAGGGCGAGGCGGAGGTGGTGGGACGAGGCGGGGAAGAGGGCGGCGGCCTCGTCGGCGGCGGCGCGGATCGTGGGCTCGTCGGTGACGTCGACGCGGACGACCTTGAGCCGCGGGGCGAGGTCCTCGGCCTGCGGGAGGGACTCGAGTATGTGCTGCTTCGCGGCCGTGGTGTCGCCGCGCGAGGTGGCGAGGATCGGGGCCGCCGTCGTGCGGAGGAGGTGCCGGGTCAGGTGGCGGCCTATGCCGCGGCTCGAGGGGCAGACGAAGATCCACGGGCTGGACATGTTTTTTTTCCTCCTTCCCTCCTTCTTTGATCCGAGGTCTGAGGTTTCGGTTGCTCCTGCTGGAGGGGCTTTGGTTGTTTCAATTGGCAGTGTGGTTCATCAAACCTGATGGGATGAGCGGCAGGGCGTCACGTTCACGTTGGGTCAATGAGCGGAGGACACGGCGCGGGTTTGGATGAACATGACAATCAAGCATTCAGGGGCCATTGCGGCAAAGCTTTGAATGTCTGGTGACGAGACACGGATCCCTTCCAGCTCGAATTGAGTTTCATGCATTCTCAAGTCAAAGACATCATGACTTTGTCAAAATATTGGAGACCGGGCCCCGTTCGTCTCTGGGGCAACGACGTCATTGGCCGAGACCTGCCCAGATCCGCGCCCCTTCTCGATCGGATCTGCCTTCGACTAACATCGATCCGTGACCCCTGGATAAGCTAGCGGCCGCCTGGATCGGACGAGAGCACGTTTCGATCTTCATCTTTGCAGGAACTTTTCATTTGGTGTGGAAGGTACGTGGAATGGTGTGCTGATATTGAAGAGTTGTTCTTCATGAATTTTGGGTGCGTCTGCGTAGGCAGCGCGAGAAAGTTAGGGAAAGTGGTCATGAGAGATGAACAACTACACACGCATCGTGAGACTTTCTGCTCACTTGCCGACATGACAGACTTGGGACTGTTTCCCTCAAGCCCGCAGATACAAAGGAAAATCCTCATCAACGCTAAACCCGCCCATTGAGATCGCAATGTCCCGGCGATCGGCCCTCATACAGAGAAGAACAGAAAACATAGGAGACGAAAGGAAAAACAAATGGTATACCCTCCGCAACCATCACCCGCTTTAAATCATGTTGTAGTAGTAGTCATTGGGATCACCCGGCTGCGGCGTCTCCGCCCGCTCCGTCCGATTCGTCTCCTGGCTGACTCTCGCCGCACGCTGCAGTTCCCTGATCAAAGGGTCCATGGCGTGCAGCCCGCCTCGCGTGACGAGGGCAGGCAGAGCGGGCGCGCCGTTGCGCCGGCTCCGCCCCCCTCCGTTCCTGCGTGAGGGCTGGCTACTGTGCGACGTCGACGGCCGTCGCGGTCTGCGCTGCTCACGGTCGAGGAATTCGCCGTCAAAGTCGACAAAGCCCTCGGGGCTTTCCATGATCCGGTGACGGGGCCGTTGCGAGGACGACTCGGACCGGTGCTGTTGGTGGTGGGGTGTGCGCCCTGACAGACGACCGGTCCTGCGCACGCGAACTTCGTGTCGGGCGTCACGGCTGATGCGCTGCTCCTCGTAGACGAAGTCGGCGTTGTCATCGAGCGGCCAGTCCAGGGGCGGCGAGGCCAGGAACGGCGACCCAGGAAGGCTCCGGAGCTCGTTCATGCAACGCTCCAGACGCTCAATGAAAAGCATCTGGTTTCGTTCCTGCTGGTGCATGCGCATCTCGAGGCGCTCCTGGTTGCGGAGCATCTCATGGGCGAGGTCGTTAACCCGCGCGGTATGCAGCATGGCGTAGTGGGTGCGAAGTTCGCGGGCCGACATGGCCAGAAGGTCGAGGGACTCCTCTTCTCGAGAGCGACTCTTGGGCCTCAGCGTGGCTGTCTCGGCCGCATCCCCGTCGTCGGGTGCCGAGTCTCGTCTGCGCAGTGAGGTTTCTGGTCCACTGTTTAGTGCCGTGTTGAAAAGTTCTGGGTTGGTGTTCCCCGCAGTGTGTGGCCGGGCGAGCTGCGTCGAGTTTTGGCCCGGGGTTTGGCTGCCCGCGAACGGTGGGTGAGAAACCTCGACAACAGTCATCGGTGAATTGAGGGTTGATGCTGACCAGCGCTCGTCAGACGGCACGACCTCGGCAACAGGCATGATGGCGCTCAACCTGGGTCCTGAGCCAGGCTTCGGGAACGCCGCTATGCTCCCCGCGATGGACTGGTCGGTTTCCCCGAATGTGCTTGGGATATTGGGCTCGACTAAACTTAGCCGAGGCGAAGTCAACCGATCCGAATCAAGCTGAGAGAGCGTGGCAGAGTCAGCGCGCGACATTCGGGTCGAGCGATACGGTGAGGTGTGATCGCCAATTGCCTCCCCAATGCGCATAACACCGGCGTCATCTGGCGCAAAGCTGCCTATTCTATCCAGGAGAGGTACCGAACTCGCCCAGCTGGTGCGGTGAAAGCTTCCCCATCGTCGTGGCGGCTCAGAGCTCATGGTGCTATTCCTGGTCATGATGTCGGATGTGTCGATAGGCAACTCGAATGAATCCGAAGTGCTGCCCAATAGTGTCGTTTTCGTCCAATCTGGCGTTGGAGTGTCCTCTCGGGCAGTTTCCCACCCGGGCGTCAACTCCTCTTGCGCTGTCTCCCAACCTGGTGTCTCGGCTCGCTGGGTGGCTTGCCAATCTGAGATCTTGGTTGAAGTGCCGTTCGAACCGAGGCTCGATGATGTGTCCTGGGACTTGGCCATGTTGGCCAGATTTGTGGCAGAAAGCTTCGCCTCGATCCTATGGCCCAGAAGGTTATCCGCAGACCCAAAGGTGCCGTCACGGGATGGCAGACGAAGCGAGCTGATGGCCGTCTCGGATGTTCTTGGCCTCGGGGTCAACTCGCCATCCTCATGCTGCACTGCCCGTTTTGTCAAAGCTCTCAGGGCGTCCATGTCTCGTTGCTTAAGAGACTTGACGCGGTCTCTCCGGCTTTGCCTGGAGGCAGCAGTCCTCGTTGAGGGATTGCGCGAGGCGAGTGACTCGTTCACCAGGGTAGTCTGGGTCGTGTCGCTGCTTCCTGGTCGCCCAGAGAACGACTGTCGCGGTGTCATTGATGGAGGGTCCTGTAAAATGACGGACGCGGTCGCGTAAGCCTTCGCAGGCCGGGCACTTGAGATGACGGGTTCTGACAGTTCCGTAGTTGCAATGCTCGGGCTGAGAGAAGGCACCTCCGAGTACCCGGGACTGAGCTGTGGGCCATCAAATGTGACGCTCTGGCGCTTCGTTGCGCTACCAATCATACCGTCTATCGAATCTGCTACCGGTTCTGCTTTGGGCCTCACAATCTTGACGCTGGACTTTCGGGGCGGAAGGATGATGTTGTCAGGTCGCCTGGAAGACGGCTTGATCTTTGGCTTCCGCTGATCAGGGCTCGTGGGCTCATCGTGCCAACGCTTATCGAAACCATCGTCGGGGCTCTGAGGCACAATGACGGGGGAAGCCGGGAGTTCTGCATATTGCGGCGGTGGAGATAGCATCCGATCACGCTTCTTCTTGGTGACGTTGGACTTCTTGGAGCGTATGCTTCCGGGTGGTGTGGTGTAAGGCGTCCTGGCCGTGCTCGTCGGGTTAGGGTTGATCTTGGGCCAGATGGACACGGAGCCCTTTGGGCCCTTGCTATGGCCTTGTGACTTGGTGCTCATCGTATTGAGTGTCTCGAGCGTCGATGTAGAACCCTTTTCGCTGACAGTCTTGAGGACGGTAACGTTGCGATCACTGGCATAAGGCCTGGAGATCGCGTTGTTCGTCTCAGCATCTCCCCGGACAGGAGTCGGGGGAAGCGGCGGCGTGGCATTGAAGATGGCGAGAGCCCAGTCGGAGTCCGGTCCTACGTGGCAGTACTCCAGCGGAATGGAAATTGCAATATGTGAGTTGCCGCTGGCGGTCTTCGCAGCAACGGCAGAGTTGGGGAGTCCAGCAGTCATGGGCCGGCGAGCAGGCGACTCCGACCTGGCCCGGGTGCGCGGGCGGCGCAGCTTCTTGAACAGCCTCCACCTCTCCGGTTCCTCCTCCTGGGGCGGTTCGGTGTCGTCGTCGAATACGGACCGCTCAGAGAACTGCGGAGGCGGTGAGGTCGTCCGCAGAAAATCGATCAGGTCCGCCATTCCCTGCCTGTCGTTGTTCTCCCTGGCTCGGGCGCGTACGGCACCCCATTCCGAGTCAGAGTCGGCCGTCTCGATCCTGCTGAGAGCTTGCGCGAAGAGGTCGTTGGACGACCTTGCTGTGCGAGGGTACATGCCGCGCTCGCCGTCGCTGTCGAAGCTGCTGAAAGTTCCGCGGCGACCTCTGGTGATACCCAGGTCGAGCCGGGGCGGGCCCGAGTCGGACGAGACAACCATGACCTCGCCCTGGCCGTGGACGTTGCTCGCAGAGATGGCCATGCCGTCAATGATAGGAGGACCAATGGTGTAATTGGACGCCCTTGGGTGACATGCCCGAAGAAATTCACGGCGGACGACGGGATTTTGAAAGTCCAAAATGTTTGACTGAGTCGCACGGCTGCGATCGATTTGGACAAACGACCCGCCTGCGGCACAGCAATCAAAGGTGGATAGCACGGGGGGGACGCCTGGCGACACCCGTCAGTGTAATGGGATGATGATCACGCAACCAGGGTGAGGGAGATCAACCGTGATTGACGCCCGGGGTTCTAAAACGACGTCCGGACATGTGGTGAGAAAGAGGCAGAGGGGGGACGTAGGGGAGGGCAGATGGATGGGGGAGAGGGCGAAATATCAGGGTTCATTGAGCAAGACTCCGGAGTGCTTTCGCGCTCCCGAGCGCAGGAGGCGGACGTCAGGGATCGATATATGTCCTGTCCGGCCGCCTCCTCTGGACGACGACCGTTGAACTGAGAGCGAGAAAAGGCGGGAGGGGAGACAGACGGTGGCAGACGGCGGCATGGGAAGCGTCAAACCATCGCGGGGAGGCGTCCGTGCAAAATGAGGGCTAGATGACTGCGGCTTTGCGCCATGGTCAGACTGTCCGCGGTTCTCTGAGAGACAGACACACACACCAGACGCGGGCGCGCACACAGCGGCGGGGCCAGACGCGCGAGAGAGACGGAGCGAGGTACAGAGCAGATGAGGGAGCGAGAGCACCAAGGCAGATCAAGGGAGGGTGAGGGCGTCGTCACTAAGAGCCTTAGCCCGTCACGTAGGGGCTCGGGCGGAGGGTGGACTCGTGGCGCTGAGACTCGGGGGTCGGGATGGCTCGTTCCAATTTACAATGGTATTTTTCTTTTTGATTAGTCTGGCGGAAGAAACGTCCACGAGTTTTCAGAGACATTTGGAACCTTGCCGTGCCGCGTCGTGCCTTCCGTTGCCTTGGTCGGCCAGAGAGAATCGAAGAACGAAGGCGTTGGACTGGCGAGTGGGAGTGGGAGCACCAATGACAAGCGCCACAATGGGCTTTCCATGTTTCTTTTTGCCGGCGCCTTGCAGCCGGTCTCGACCGGTGTGTCACTCGAGTGACAGGCATCTCAGAGACAGGCAGGATGTGGATGGGCTTGGGCTCTCCAGAGGAGACGAGGGCAGACGGCAAGATCGGACGCCGAGGCTGTGACGGGGAGAGAGAGAGAGCGGCGAAGTCGGCGGCGGCGAGGGCGGGAATCGAGCCTGGTGGGAGGGGATCCAGAGACAGCGAGGCCCGGCTCCAGGCATTCTGGTGCGGCCAGTAGTCTGGGACAAGAACTGCAAGGGAAATTGCTTTTTTCCGTTCTTTGGCAGCCTGTCAGACGGACCTGACTGTCAAGGGCCGGGAAGATACGGTCGCGCAGAACAGCAGAGAAGAGCGTAGCGCAGAGGGCGGAAGACGCGGACGAAGAAGCAGACGGGCGCAGAAGTCCAAGACGTGTCGTGGAAGCTGGCAGCGCAGAGCAGAGCCCAGCCGAGGAGCAGAAAAAAGAAAGGATGATCAGCCAGTTTGGCGTGCGTCGGACAAGGGCCTGCCCGGTCGCGCATCTGCTCGGTTGGGGGTGGGAGTGCCGGGGCAGGGGGCGGTGTCGTGGTGTTAGTGGTTGGTGACGGCTCCAGGACGGTGGGTGACCCCGGCCAGGGATGTGCGCGGTAGGGGCACCAACAGCAGCAACATGCAGCAGGCGGATGCGATGGATGCGATGCGACGAGATGCGCTGCAACCCCTGCAGCACACCAGCGTCGACATGGGCATCCACGGATGGACGCTGAGCGCAAGCGGGCGTGGTAGCCGTGTACGAAGATGCTGTCGCCGTCCGCCGCTCGCTTCTCCTGTGTCTCTTGTTCTGGCCCCCGTGCGACGAGTTGGCGACAGCTTCAGTGCCGGTCTCAGATGAAGGGGGCGGCCTTGTGCCCCAGTGTATTATCTGCTGTCGACCCTCGACAGTCCTGGTCGTGTTCGCCTGCCTGAATTCTGTCGTCAAGTCGGCTCGCTGATGATCGGCCCGCATCGTCCTCCTGCTTGAGCCCTCGTCCAAATGCCGAGATTGGGACGGGCAGCAGCGAGAGGGCGGCGGGGGCGTTGTCAGATGGCAGGAAGCGGGCTAGAAGAGACGGCCGAGGCCTCGCTAACTGGATGCAATGTTTGGCCGCGAGAGTGGCAGGACGCTGTGGCTTGTTTGGGCTCTGTCATTTTCCTGCCACGAGATTTCCGGCGTCCTGTGAAATTGGGGAAATCAGAAGAGGACGACGTCGGCTGCTCTCTCGGCTGGAGCTGCTCTTCTTACCTTACCTTACGTAGGTACCTAGGTATAGTCGCACCGTGTTCTTGTTCGCGTCACCTCCGGCACCATACGTCAAAGTGTTTGGTCATGTCCAGAAATCAGACTCTTTCGCGGCAGCAATAGTCGAGTTGAGATGTTGAGATGCTTGCTGCCTGGACGACGGAGTGTCACAGTGATCACATGGGATTACACGATCCAATAACCGCGCAGCCGAGCCGCGATGACGCTCGTCACTGGCCAGAGAGACAGACACAGGCTGGCCGCACCTGCCCTCCAAGACGGCCGAACGACGCTTGAGCGGGTCCGGGTGGGTCCCTCGCTAACAGCCACTGCAACAGTCGACACCAGCCGTCCCAACGCCGTCAACGGGCTCAAGCGCTAGCGCCCCCTTGGCCCTGCACTTCAGGGCCCATCAGAGGGAGCTGAGGGTCAAGCTCACTCGTGCTTGTGAGTACCTAGACCAGCACAGCTCATCAGACTCTTACTTGAGTTCAAGCTGACTTACTCTCCTTACCTTACCTTACCTTACCTCATCTCATCATATGCATGCGCACAACTCGCCAAGCTCATCTTTATTATTAGTCACCTTAGCCTTCGCCGATCTCATTCCTCGTTGGCCAAGAGACGACGACGACGACGACGACGACGGCAACGGGTGGCCGGCAAGCCATTCGCATTTCCTCCCAGAAATCACAAGCAGAGACTGACCGAGTTCGCCGTTGCCAGCATCGAAATGTCGTCAGATCTGGACCCCACGGCGACGGTTCACATGCCCTGCCACTGCCCTCCCGGATGAGGGCCTGCCCCTGCCCCCCTTGCGCCGGTCGACCAGCGATGCTACGCTGAAAATGCGCGCTGCACTGCACTGCACCACCGACGATCCATGCACAAGCTGCGCTGCACATCCCGCTCGCCAAGTTTTCCCAAGATCCAGTCCGTCGTCACCCGGACGGATCCCCGGGGGCCTCCTCCCTGCTCTCCCCCCCGTTCCCACACCATCACGAACTCCCCGGGGCCCCCCATCTATCCATCTACCTTATCCAACCTAACCGACCCATCTCTCCATGGTTCTCGGTCCCCCGTCCCCATCCCTACCCTCCCGTCCAGTCTCTCGCCTGGCGGCTGCTCCCATATCCGAACCGTGAATAGCATCCGGATCACTAAATCGTCAATCACGATGCTACATTACATCGCCTTCTCTCCGCACCGACCTGAACGGTGAACCTTCAGCTCCCTTCGTATCCCTTTCTTTGGGAACCCCCCCCCCCCCCTCTCCATCGGCCGTCATCCGCCTCGCAGCCCTCAATGTCTCTCAGCCTGCCCAACGAGAGCCGAAACAGGGATCCAAAACAAGGAATTCCCACGCCAGCCCCGCGTGCTCCGTGCCGAACCTGTCCGACACCAACAGGCAAGCCATCTCCAACCAGCAGAAACACCCAAACCGTGATCCAAGACACCGCCAGACATGGATGTGGCCTTCCGACCAACACTCCAACCTAAATCAGTGCAGGGAACACCCATACCCCTAAAGCGTGCCTCCTTACCCATCCAAGATCCTTCTGAACCGTGTGAGTCCCGTCAAAACCTTCAGACGATGATGGACTATTGAGTACTTGACAGACGTCCTGTCACGTCTCTGATTTCCTGCCCTCGGGCCTCGGGCCCTCTCCCAGGGTTGGTGTTACACATCATTGTCTCTCGCGTTTCGCGATGTGAACCAACAAGGCTGTGAATCACCCATTTGAGAAACATTTCACCTAAATCTAGATCCCACCGAAAGAAACAACGAGATAGACACCATCTCGAACCTGGCGGGCAGGCTGGCTGGCTTGGACCGGCCCAGAACTGCCTACCCAATTGACCAACAAAGTGACCCCCAACTCCTTCCTCATCCCGCTTCCGTTTTCGTTTCTTTTCCAACGGCGAGACCTCTCTACCAGGCGCCGCAAGATCCCGTATCCGGCCAAAGACAACCGCCAAAGACAGCCAGAGACACACCCTCCCCCGAAAAGAAAATGCCATGTGGTCTACCCGTCCCGCGATAACCTTCTTTTTCTTTCGCCGCCTTTTCCACGGAACCAGAACCTTTTCCTTCTTTCTCTTGCCTCTTTTTTGCCCCCCTCTTTCCCGCTCATTCACGACGACGCCTCAGCAGTACGCCCACCGTTGAGATGACGCCGACAAACCGACCGAAAAGAAAAGGTTCGGCCGGCTTTTCGGACAGACACCGTCCCGCCACACCGCGCCGCCTGCCTCTGCCAAGTTTCGAAAAGCCCAGCTCCAGATCACGTATAAAGCTGTCTGGTCTTGCCTCAGTCGGGCCTGGCTTGCTCCAATTGTCCAATGGGTCTGTGGCTGCGTTGCCCACAACTGGCACACTTACACACTCACTCACCACACGCAAAATTTGAATTTCACCACAATCCACGCCCCGGCGCCATTAAGCCGAGACTTGCGAAACGGCTCCCATATAGCTCGTCTCACCAGCCCCCCATTCCCGCGGGAAGGACGGATATTGCTGCACGTTGGCGTGGCTAATCGCTCTTGGTGTGCGAAGACCAGCTTCGTTCCCTTCCACTTCTCGAAAGCAAAGGGAGAGAGATGGTGGGAGAAAAACGGCTCGGCTTGCACATTTTTTTAGCTCCCCCTTCCCACCACCAACAGCCACGCGACTCATGATGAAATAAGCCTAGGCATTCCAATTGTCTCGCCCGCTGCATGTCTTGGTCCAACTGGAACCCGTTCCGCCTACCTTGTCCCAAGGCAGCCTAGAGGCAAAACATGCCATTTGGCTCTCTCGCTGCGCTTCTTCGCCATGCCATGCTGGCCTGTCCTCGTCGCACTCTGCGTGTCGTCGTGGTCTTGCAGGATCTACCTTTGCTGATCATGCAGCACGCGTCGTCGCCCGCCTTTGTCCTCGCCTGCCTTACCCGTCGTCTTCTGTCCGTCCCGAGAAAGTCGCACCACAGGAGGGCGGGAGGCTATCCCCAGCCCCTGCATAAATCACTTGGTCGTTCGTCGCCGTACTGTATTGGCTTGCCATGCTATGCCATGCCTGTCCCTCCTACTAGTACATACAAGGTATCCCGTAGTCGTACATCAAATAATATCCCCTCCGCTACATCGTTGGACTGTGCCGCCAGGAATCAAGCTTGCCCGCCCTTCCTTGTTCCAAAACTCATGCGTAATCCATGGCTAGCCCAAGATCGAGAGGTGACACCTGTCGCCCTCGCCAATGCGATATGCCCCCCTTGCTTAGACCTGTAACGCCAGGGGCTCGTATTGCCCCTTCTCTCAGATGCAAAACCCGCGCCTAAATCCTGTCCTGTATCGAATCTACTCTACAAATCAAGAATTGTCGCTCGTGACCCGTCTCCCTTAGCGTCTAGGAGGCTTCCTCTGGATGAAGGGGTCCGCCTTCGCCTTTTTTCGGTGGACAACTGGACCATTTTGTCCCGGGGGCTGTTCGTCACATTAGCAACGCCAAGATGCCGGGGGGTTCTCTTCCACTCACTCTCGGAGGCAAGTTACGGTTATGCTGCATCGGTGAATTCGAAGAGGGCATCCTCGAACTCGATGCCGTCTCCGCCGGCGGTCGTGCGGCTGGTGTCAGACCGAGGGCTACCATAGCTGAGGGGTCTTTCGCTTGCTTCGGCTCCTTCGGCGTATTGTTCATCGCTCTCGGTCCCGTCGGCGGTGGCCGGTTCGAAGGTCGGTTCTGCTCCGTCGTCATCTGCAATTGTTGTGTTAGGTGGTGATGTGGTGGACTGCATATATTCAAGGCTGCTTGCGTTGTCTGAACATACCCTCTTTGGCCCGCGATGTGCGTCGCTGGCATCTGACGTTCTCTTTTTGGATTCCTGCTTAGGTGTCGATGACTGGATGACGGGCGGCCGGTCAGAACTACGGGCAATTGTAGGCTGTACCTCGCCTCTGTCATTGAGCTTCTCGATGCGATTATTGCCCTCCCAAGGTGCCTGCCGACGCTCCGTCACGGTGTAGCTCGCCGGGAGCTGCTGGGGAGGCGGGGCCGGCTTCCGGGGATGTGGAGGGGGCACGGCATCCGTCATGTTGATTTCCCGGCTGGGAGGCTGCACTGCCTTGTAATCAGCTACCGAAGCAGGTCCAGTGCTGTTCGGCAATGTAGGCTTTGGCGGTGGAGGCAGTGGCATCCTAGCACTCGGTTTGCGGAGCATGGACATGATGTCTCCCTTGGTGTAAAGAGATCTTTGTCGGGCATTCTCAATCAGCTTGCCCCAGAATTCGCCCTGGACGAGTGCCCTTGAGTCTCCCAAAATCCAGAGTGATGACTTGGCACGCGTCAGACCGACGTTCATACGCCTGATGTCTTGCATGAAACCAATGCCTCCAGTAGGGCTGGCTCGAACGCAAGAGAAGATGATGATCTCACACTCTCGGCCCTGGAAAGCATCAGTCGTGTTAAATTCGATATCGTCGGTGATGCCTTCTCCATATTGACGTCCGAATTGGTAACGGAGCTCATGCAGCTGGGCTTTGTAAGGCGTGATAATACCGATCTTGCCGCGGATGTCGGTATGTCTGCCATAGTCTGCTCGGAATCTTTCGTAGAGCTGCATAGCAACTTTCAGTTCGGCATGATTTACCAGCGACCGACCCTTGTTGCCCTTCTCCTGGGAACCCTCAACGTCGAAGAATCGGTACGGGCCAAGGAGTCCACTTTCGTGCCAAGGCTGGCGACGAAGTTCGCTCATGTCGTCTCCGTCGACGAGCTTGCCCTCGTAAAACTCCAAGCTGGGGAACATGCTGATTTCGGGATGCATACGATATTGGCGATCAAGCATGTGGATGTAGTCGGGGTGATTGCGCTGCATTCGGACGAATAAACTTTGGTCATAACCGAACTTGGCAGCAGACTGAGATAGCACCGTCGGCGGCAGCTGCTTTGGATCACCGACCAAAATGCACTTGGTACAGCCGTACTTCAGCGGGATCAAGGCGCTGAGTTCCACGCATTGCGCGGCTTCGTCGATGATGACAGTTTCAAACTCAACGTTCAAGTTCTTGAACATTTCGTGACCGCTACCGCTTAGGGTGGCGCAAAGAACCTGTGCTCCATCGAGAATCTCCTGCTGAATTTGGCGTCGACGAATTTCGGCTTCACGAGTCGCTGTGTTTCCACTCGCCTTGTCCTCGTCGATCTTTGCACCAATGTTGACTTGTGCGCGTCTCAGTTGGTCAACCGACCTCTGCAAGGCTTGCGCAAGGTTTCGATCGCCGTTGGAACGAGCCTCATCCAATTTGGGCCGAATTTCTGCCAGCTCGTCCCGAATCTTGGCCGCGTCGTTGTGCATCTTGTCTCGCTCCTCCTTGGCTTTGCTCTGTGTGTTATCGCCCTCCAGTCGCTTCTTGACCAATTCGTCAAGGGTGACGTCTCGGACTGCGGCATTGATGGCATCGCTTCGGCCCAGTCGGAGAACGCTGATCTTGTGGAAGGAACCTGTCATCGTCTTTACACCCTGCTTCAAACGCAGCACAAGCTCGTCGACGGCGGCGTTACTCGGTGCGCATACCAGAAGCTTCTTGGGCATGGCATTCTGGTTGGCTTGGCCTGCTGGAAGTTTGGGTTTAATGGCGGTTCCGGGCGGTTGTATATTGCCCGTGAGTAGCGAGCCGACCATGGCCACAATCGTCTTCGTCTTGCCAGTTCCTGGAGGTCTGCCTAGAGTTAATAATCGCCGAGAACAAGAAGTAGAATATCTTACCCCTGAATGAGCGTAAAGCCGTCGTTGTCCTTAGCACCAAGAATAGCTTTCGCCTGGCCAGGGTTGACCTGATAGTTTTGCATCACACCATTGACAGCCTCGTCGCTGTACTTCAAGACGGGGGATGGCTCGGCTTTCAAAACCTCAAGCATGAGGTCATAGTACTGCAGACTCTCAAGTGCCGCGTACTCTCTTTCAATAGTCGTCATGTTGGTAATTTTGACGGCTTGAAGTTCGGACCCGACGCTAAGGGCATTCGCCGCAAGCAAAGGGTTGTTCTTGCTGTTCAAGCGGTACGTCACTTCCAACCTGTCTTTCTTGTAGCTGGTTTTCCAGATTCTCGCCAGGGCATGGGCATCGGAGCTGTCAGTCAGGGGATTGTTCCCCCTGGACAGAAGGACAATGTCACCTTCCGAGAGCATTCTTTCCTTGTTTTCCGCACTGGGAATGCTGGCTGTCACTTCGAGAAACTTATCAACGCTCATGCGAGATGCAATCTTGAGGCCGTACGTCTTGGACGTGGTCTCATCTTTCGCAGTCACAAAGGATCGCCAAGCTTCAGAGATCAAGAGACCCAAGAAAGTCTGCTTGTACTCATGGGGTTGGTTATACGTGTCGGCCACTCGAGTGCATGCAATGGCACCAGACGTCGATGGAGGGTCATTGCCATCGTGGAAGATATCCCACTCCAAGATGGCCTGGTGCAGTTGATCCATGGGCGGAATCAAGCGAGCACGCATGTCCTTGGCGGAGCGTTGCACCTTAACCTTCTTGACGGGCCCACGGGTCTTCTCTAGCAAAGCCCGTTCACGCCGTCTAGTAGCTTCATCGTGAGCCTTCTGGCCTTGCTGCCCCTTGTTAATGAGATTGTCCAGGTCTTCATCATCGGAGTCGTCCTCATCCTCCTCGTCGCTGTCGACCATTATCTGACTCTTTTGGGGTGTATGCTCTTTGCCAACGACGCCGCCCAGACCCTTCAGCCCCGAGCCTTCGCCGGCCACCAACGGGCCTCGCAGAGCCTTGGCTTTCGCAATAATCTCGGCATCTCTCTTAGCTTTTTCCGCCTTAGCTTTCTTTCTCGATTCAATGAGGGCATTCTTGGAGGCTTGCGAGACCACAGGCTCGACTCTGGACTTCAATCCCGTCAATGACGGCCTCGGGACAGTTGTCTGAGCCTTCTGGCGGGCGGCCATCTTCTCCAAGATTGAGCGGTTCTTGTCGACCGAGCTGCTGAGCTCAAGCACATCCTCTTTGTTCGTTCGGCTGGTTTGAGGTGTTGTGGATCCGGACTTTGACCAGGCATCCAGGAGGCTCTGCTTCTTCGGCTTCTCGGCCTTGGGAATTGTGCTGAGTTGAATAATCTCGACTTCGTCATCTTCTCCCAAAGCCTTGAGAAGTTCTGCCCGCTGTTGGTCGCTCAAATTGGTACTGATGGGGTACTTTCCAGTGGGGCCCTTGACGCAGGATTCTTGAACGAATGTCTTTGGCTCGGCGGGAATGTCCAGGTCATTCTCACGAAGTCTGTTGAGCAGTTTCGCAACCACCTTCACTGTCACCTCGACTAAATACAAGTCTCTCAGTCGAAGCATTCGTACGATGCCGTTTAGGTGACGCTGTGGCTCTTTTAAGAGTTGTTGCATTTTGGTCAGCTCTTTGCCTTGGGCCTGAGCCGGGGTTTCTCGCAGCGCTGAGGCAAAAAGGCCGTCTTGGGCCAGCATGGCGTCTGCCAGCTCAATGACATCTCGACAGAAATCCTGCATCACCTGAATCTCAATTTGATGAGACCAGACTCCGGTAGATTGGAACGCAAGCTCAATGTACTTCCAGTGGGTAACCCACCACAAAGATACTGCGTTCGACTCGCCAGGCTCTAGCGTCTTGGACCTAAGGATGCCGGTCGACAGGTCGCAGAGAGCCTTGATGACATCCTTGGCGGTGTTGATGATGTGCCGGGCCGGGCCCCAAGCCAGGCTCGAAAGCTCCATTATCCGTCTTGTGGCGAAGATCATGGAGGAGCAGGTGGTGCTGAGATGACGCTCAAGCAACGCTGCCATCGCGTCTGATCGGGATGCTGTCTCAGTGATCGTTTTGATAAGCTCAGAACTCGCGCTACTGATTTCGGTCTCTCCATGCACAGTGAAAGCGATGATGGGGCGAATGGCGTTGCCTCCAAGACAGAGCTGGTTCAACTCAGGCACAGTGAACTCGCCACCCAGTCGGTCCATGACTCTTCCAAGTGCCTCGGCGATCTTCCCGAATCTTATATTGAAATCTTTCCTCGGCTTGTCAAGCTTATCGGGTTCTTTCCGGGGAGGGCGAAATCTCTCGACGTTGATGAGAGGAACCATGGCCATCAGCATGGTCTTTGCCAGCGTGATTTGACCAGCGTATAGCTCCTCAAGGAAGCCGTCCCACAAGCCTGCTGAGTTGCGAGTGACCGCCGTCTGGATAGCTGCATGATCGTTCTTACGGAGTTCAAGGTGCTCTTCCGCAGTAACTCGAGAATCCAAAGCCAGTGCAGCACTGATGACGTCTGTCGCAGCTTTGGGCACGCCGAGAATGTGCTGGTCTTGACTCTTCGTCTGCGCCGCGTCCTTGATGACGTTGATGTGCTTGAGGGTGACGTTCAGAATGGAGTTAATGTAGACAGACGTCGTCCCTGAGATGACATTGACTGAGGCATCGGAAAATGACCGCAGGACATGGTAAAGGGCATCCAAGCCAGCTCGTATACAAGTGGCTCTTCCCTGTTCCCCGATACTGGCATCGTGTATTACTTGCTCGAAGAGAAGATGAAGCAGCTGTTCGCAGGCGTCGCTCTTTTGGTTGCGCTTGAGAGACTGGATCCAGGTGTCAATCCACGACGTTGTCACTGATTCGACTTCTTCCTGGCCGGTGCCGCCGGTCGATTGGATCGCGAATGTCAAGGACTGGGCGAGCAGCTGCTTGAAAAGACGCGTTGAGAGAACCTGCTCGACGACAACGAAAGGGCGGGCATCGCCAATTGTGTCCCAGAAGGCCTGAGGAGACGTTTGCAGCAAGGCTGTCAACGCCTGAATGACTAGCAACAGGATTGCCTCAGATTCGCATTGCATGTGCAGGAAAAGCAAATCGTATATGCTTGGCTTGACTTCCATGCCACGAATTCCATGCAAAATGAGTTTCTCATCCAGGGCCTTGAGGATCCAATTGATAGCTCTCCAAAATCGCTCAATCTCTGGCAGGTTAACGGGGTCTCTTGGGTTGAGTTGGGCCGTGGACTGGATCGCCTGAACCAAGTTGTCATGTACAGCCCAGTCGAACTGCTCCTGGGTCAACGACTTTGGCCGAAGTCGCTCCCAAGACTTCTCAGCAAACTGCAGTCTCGTCTTGTCCTCTCCGAACAGAAACTGTGTCATGGCAGGGAGCAACACGTTGTCGCCCAGCTTCAAAGGCTTCTTGCCTGAAAGCCGGACGAAGACGAATTGGAAAAGACTTCGTTTTTCAGGAACGCTGACGTACGCCATGCAGCAGAGAGCTTCGTAGACAGTGAGAAGAACAGCGCCTTGGTCGTCGCCTAGGTCTGCTCTGGAGAAGACGCGACCTTCAGCTTCCACCTTCTCTATGATATCCTTAGCCCACTGGAGGCCTTTGTCTATCCGGTCGAAGTCGAATCTATGGAGGCAGTTTTCGATGCCAGCAACGGCGTCTTCGGGCCATTTCCTAAGCGTCCGTCAGCAAGGAGCTCTGCCCAGTCAAAGCCGGGAGACTTACTCGGCAAATATCTGTAGATATTTCTTGCGATACATATGCCAGTTCATGACACACTTGTCGCAGTTGTGGAGATTGATGGCCATGCGGTTTCCCCATTGTTCCAGCCAGACGCCGGCCTTGTCTTTGCCGTATGCAACCAGAAGACTAGTCCAGTATGCGATGTCGAGACGCTTTTTCCAGTTCTCCACCCTCTGCTGCTTTTCAAGAGCTGAGATCTCTTCGCCGGCGGACTCAAGATCATCATAATCTTCATAATCATCCTCGTCAACCTTGGGACAGAGAAGGTGGAGGTCGGGGCTGATTTGACAGAACTTGCGATAGTTCTCCTCGAGGATATCCTCGACCGGTTGTGACTCCATCTTTATGGTAATGCCGACAGACCTCGAGGCATGTCGCTTGAATAAATTCTTGTGTCGGCAACACGAGTTTGGGAGCAGCGGCACTCAAGAGGAGCTGGCAACGGTGAATTCGGGAGGTGGTTTGTCGGAAGCGGCTGGATAAAGGTTGCCGGAGCTCGGGGCGAAAGTGGCGGTATAGGCTGCAAAGATCCTAAACGGCGATGGCGCTGGCTTCTTGCAACTCCAGATGACTGCGCAACGCGTGAAGGGGCGCAGAGCCGAGTCGAGTCTGATGGTCGAGTCGCTGGAATGGTCGGCTGCCCTGCCCTGCTTGGCTCGGAGGTTGCAGGAGGAAAGGTCGGGGGGGAGAAGAGCAGCCTTGTCTCGCCTGCCAGGGATTAGATAAATACCAGCCGGTTCCTAGGTAGGAAGGAAGGGCGAAATTGGAGCGTGAGTCGTGGGGAGCAAAAGGGAAGGAAAACCCACGATCGGGATGGTGGTGGTTGCTGGGGAAAAGAGGGCTACAGCTGTCGAAAGTGAAGTGGGCTGCAAAAAGTGCAGTGACACGCTCCGGGCCGGCTGGAACGCGGCCAGGCGTCAAAATCCATTTAAAGCGCATCGACCGTGTCGAACAGGGGTTTGAACATAGAGCCATTGAAGGAACATGGTGCCCAGGCGTCCAGGGTACGTCAGGCACTGTGCTGTGCTGTGCAATGGCATGTGTGCCGTTGTGGCCTGCACTGTAAGGGCACAGACCACACCTTATTTTCCACCTCAGTTCTAAAACCATCGATCGATCAGTCGGTTCGTCATCCATCTCTGCACTTCACCTTCACAATTTACTGTAATACTTCACTCTCTGTATGGTGTAGTTTTCACTGCTGCCATCCAGAATCCTTGATATTTGACAAAGAACCTCCCTTCTGATCCATGTCAGGTCCTAAAGGACCAGGCAGCCATTAATGTAGACACACGTTAATGATCCATCCCCAAAGGCCCCATTTGATTTGACGGGGAAATTCTTCTGATCTGCATGTATCTGAGCTAATTTACAGTTTCTCTGTTGACGAGGCCACACAGAGAGTATCAGTGTTGGCCCATCCTTCCAAGAGCATACCACACACAGCCTCTTACCTGTCTGCCTACTGAATGTCAGCTAGTGTAAGTAAAGTTGCCAGAAAATGCCATAACTATCAGATGTTCAGCGCCAGACACCCTTGATTTGGCACTTTCTCGGCCTGATGTTTTCATACACCTATCCCCGTGTACGTCGCCCCATTATCAAGCGATGGTTAAGCTCTCCTCATCCTGCCCTTGATTGTACTCATCGACCGCTGCTTGAGCCTCGCCCCGAGGGAGAGCAGCTTGGTACCTCTCCGTGGGATGACTTCGTCACAACTAGATCACGAAGTCCTTGCGGGGATCGGCGTCTTCTCGGCGTTGTCTTTTTCAGGGTTGGTCGGCTCGTTGGAAAGCCCCAACTTGGTTATGGCTGTCGAAATCTTCCCTCCCCTGACCTTCCATCCCGATTTATTCCGGGGTAGAATCCTGCTGGCCTTGTTTTCCGCTGCACCACCTACGAGGGTCTCGTCCATTTCACTCTCCCGCATGGCGCTTCCGGGAGCAAGCCCATCGCCGCGGCCTTCGTTCTCCTCTTCGGCCGTCGTTTCAACAGCTTCCTCCACAACTGCCTCGGCGGAATCCTGAGAGACTCCTACCTCCACACCCTTCTTTGTCTTCTGAGAGGTCTTTTTCTGCTGTGCTTTGGTTTTGCGCTTATCGAAACGGTCTACCAGATGCTCAAGAGGACAGGTTGTATTGGTCCATTCGGTAGTTCCTTCGACGGTGATGCTGCGACAGCGGCCACAGGATTTCCCATGCCGGATGAAAAGCTGATGAAGCCCATATTTGAGACTGTCCGGCACTCGAAGTTCGCAGTGCATGTAGGCGTCGTCTCGGGAGGCGTTTCTAGGAACCCATCCCAGCCACTTGCAAATCCGCCAGACGTGGGTGTCCACGGCGAAGCTGGGCTGCTGGAGGCAGAAGAGAATGAGGCAAGATGCTGTCTTGACCCCTATGCCGGGATACCTGGTGAACTCCAGCATGGCTTCGTCTGGCGTCATGCCACGAATGTGGTCCAATGTGAGAATTCCACTCTGAATTTTCAGTACCTGGTGGTCCTTTTGTCCTTGAGTCAGTTCTAGCGCGCCAGGAATGTCGGCCGCCTGCCCGGTCTCTTTTTCGTTCGCATAGGCCGACCTTCTGATTTGGTTCTCGTTGTGTACCATATCGAGGATTTCCTTGATTTCTTTGCTCTTCGTCATGGCCAATCCGGCGCTTTTGATGGTCTCAATCAGGTCGTCCTCGGAGGACAGTCTCACTCTGTTCCAGTCGATACTTCCAGCCCCGATTCCGTCCTTGTCGAGCTGGCCGTATCGTAAGATGACATCCTGTATGGCTTTGTTGGCGTTCGACATAGTTGTGTGCCCACTGATGAGTGTCCTGATCATGGCGTCAACCAGATCTGGTACTTCTCCACATCCGGCAACCTCTGTGGAAGGCGGTGGTATCTTCTCTGGGGGTTTGAACTCTCCATGTAGCTCGGTGAGGATGTCATAAACTTCCTGGCAGTTTCCTGGAGTTGGGCCATTGTGCTTTGGATAAGGGGTTCGGCCAGGCATCAGGCCATATGGATTGTCTTGCGTCCGCCTTGGAATACGCGTTCCTTTTTCCCCCTTGCTATCAGTGGCAGAGAGACTAAGAACATCGAGTCAGTCAGATTTACCCCTGTGTACGAAATGTGTGGCTAAGGGACACACAGAAGTTCGACATACCAGTTGTCCTCTGTATTATTGAACTCCTTACTATTGGTCCCACCATCTTCCTGTCTTCTTTTCTCCTTCTGACTATTGATAGTCTGGTGCTTCTTCTCCTGAGTTACCGCTAGCCGGTGAATGTTGCCCAAACCATGGGGAAGAGCTTCTGGGTCGTCTTGCACTGAATTAGGGGTTAGTTGTTTGGTAGACTTTGCGCGCTTCTTCTGCTGTGCCAGCTCAGGAGATGGTTCCGTGTCTGCCTGTCTCTTTGTACCGGGCTGCACAAGAACTTCCTCCTTGCCCTGGGCTGCCAGGGCTGCACGCCTTGCAGCAGCTCGGGTCTGCATGGTATGGCTAGGTTGTATAAGCTTTGTTCTGGCTTGGGAAGATTGAGGAGGCGGTAAAGTCAGCTGCAGACTCTTTGAGGTAATGTCAGAGAAATGGTTTGAGGATCTAGAAGTATGGTCAGAGGTAGCAGTAAGAGGGACCCCCGATGCGCAAGGGAAAAGAAAGGTGAGGAGGAGGATGATGTGAAGTGGTTGCGCGACTCCAAGCTGCACCTGTGATGTGACAATTACAAAGGCCTGAGAACACAGGGTGTAGGGGCGGGGTTTGCAAAGAGCCTGGGTGACTGTGTTTGCAAGTCAAAGATTTTGAAAGACTTTTGTCACGAAATTTGTAACTTTTGTGAGTGCTGCTGTGGTCACAGTATGCCTAGGTACCTTACCTAAGGTACCTACCTACTTGAGGTGGGCCGAAAGTGCAGGAGGTAGGCGCGAGGGGTGATGAGGAAGGGGGTTGTGGACTTAGCCCTGTGTCGTTCCTGCGTTTTCCAGCTGTCACGGATTTTCCCAAACCAAAACATAGATAGCAAGAGGCTTTGCGAATTAGCTAAAGAATCCCCTCAAAGCAGAATCAGTCGTTGAGTTCAAGCTTCGGGCCAGGCAACCTTCTCATGGAGGAGGGCCCTCACAACTGGGCACCGACTTACCAGGGGCATGAGTTGATCAAAGAAGCCTTTCTCTCTTTTTCATGAGGTTTATTTGACTCATTTACTGTGAATGTGCTTGTTTTTCGTGGGTGGATTACCCCTTTTGCTATGTTGGATGCCACCTCCCGTTAGTCAGAAAGCATCTATGTATACTGGCCATCTTTGCCGGCCTCATGATTCTAACTCGTCAGCTTTTTCTCTACTCTTTGTGGAAGAGCTTTGGCCTCTGACTTTTCGCACAGAGTGCACTTGGCCCCTCTGTGAAGTTTTGTTAGCTGTCCTTACACAGAATTAGGTGTTTGTGGGAGCAGGCTGGCTTTGACAACTTTTCTGGTATGGGTTGCGTGACTTTTAGCTTTGCAGCCTCCAAGCAGTTGGAGTCATCACACATGTCATTGCGATTTGGGCACAAAAACGAGAGATTTCAGAATGGAAGCATCTGAAAGGCAAGAACATCAGAGGTCTTGGCCCAACATCTGTCACTCCTTCCGACCCAACTCAAGTAGGTTGTCAACAAATAGAAGTGGGATCTCAAAGTATCTGCCTACCTTACCTTACCTTATATTACCTACCTTACCTACCTCACGTTCCTCAAGTTTGGTCTTGTTCCTGTCGATTCTGTCAACCTCCAGGCTGCAACCCTCGTCCCTTGCTTCCTTCCCACCTCCCCATCTCACCTTCCCATCCGGGTCTCTTCTGGTCCCTCCACCGACTTCTACAACCATCCCCCCTGCTTTAACTCTCGTCTTCTCTCCGAAAGGAAATTCCTTTTCACCCTTCCTGGACCTCGCCTTCTCTTGCCGTTTCCTCCCTCCTGCTTCCAGCCAGAGAACCTGCCGCAGGACAACCGCGGTTGTCCTGAGCAGTTGGACGACACACGGCTCAGCCGACCGGTACGAGGACAAGCTTCCATTTTCCGGCTATTGCAATTTCCTTCCAGGTCACGGCTCTTTCTTCCGGACTTCCAGGTTACTCGGTGCCCTACCTTCTCTCAGTCATTTTCCGAGCATCAGTCGCGTCTCCCAGAACGATACCGATAGAACACTGTTATCGGGTAGGTGAACTTGACTGCCTTGTTCCTGCCTCTGTCGGAAAAATTGAACTGATTTGGCTCCAGGCCGAATTCGGGTATGGCCTTCCACCGGGCTGGGCAGAGCCCCCAAGATGCAATTATCATAGACTATGACGAACCGGTCTGCTCTGCACGCGACAGACAGATCGTCGACTTCGAACGCCGGATCCACGACTACCAACCTCGGCGCCACCTGTCATCTGGCGCGGCCAGTGATGCTATCAATGAGGCTGAAGAAGAAGACCTGGCGAGCAGAGAGTTGGCAGACATAGTTGATCTCACGGTCGACGATGAGCCAATCTTTATTAGACAGTGCCGAAAGCGTCGTCAACGCGCCCCCCGCCCGCCACCTCGCGTTCCGGAACTGCATCATGAGAAGATTCAACGGGGAAACCTTTTGATCAAGGTGAACAGCCTGTATGAACTCGACCCCGACCAAGCGCCTGTTTCGTCTAGTGAAATTCACTTCATACTGGTCTCATCGATCACTGAGAATTTGAATACCGGCGAGATCAAGATACACGGAATGCCCTTTTGCAGATGCCGCACTCTCATGGCGAAGCTCCCACGCAAGCTGAACGAAATCTTCGCACTGTACGAGCAGGAAGAAGATGACGAAAGGTCGGCCGAGTCCCAAGCGAGAATCGAGGTTCCAGCTTCGGCGATCGTCAGGCCACGAACCCTTCACCTGACCAACGCCCCATACCCGCAGCATAGATACGATCCACGAGCGTTCAGCCACCACGGTGCTGTCGAGAGAGAGGGCCCTCTTGTGTGCCGCTGGAAGTACTTTGTACACTATCGGGATTCCAAGAAGAAGAATCAACGTAAAGCGCATCACTGGACGTTGGAAAGAGTGCGCGCGGATGAAGTCAAGCGCGACGAGTTTCGAGTCGATGAGGGGGTTCTCAGATCTAACTGGAGAGGCGAGACTGTCCTCGGAGGGTCTCACAATCCAGATGCCCAGGCATCAGTCGAAGCCGACTCAACCAAGACACAACGTTACACCGTTTTCGACTCCTTTTGCGGCGCAGGTGGCTTCTCAAGAGGAGCAGAAAGGGCTGGGCTGGCTATCAAATACGCCGTCGATCACTGGGAGAAAGCTTGCAACAGCTACAGACTCAACTTCAACGACACCAAGCTGTTCCAGATGTCTGTTGACGAATTTCTGCTTGCTCAAAAAGACTTCCGCATGTACACTGACATCCTTCACCTGTCTCCGCCGTGTCAGACATGGTCACCCGCTCATACCATTCCTGGTGCAAACGACGAGGCCAACATCGCGGCTTTGTTTGCCTGTCGCAGTTTGGTTGAGAAGATGAGACCCCGGATCTTTACCTTGGAGCAGACATTCGGCATTCTCCAAAGCTGTCACGATCCATTCTTCTGCTCGCTCGTCGGCGGATTCACTGAGTTTGGCTACTCTGTGACTTGGAAGATCGTGCACCTGCAGACCTGGGGCCTTCCTCAAACGAGGAAGAGGCTCATAATGATTGGAGCCTGCCCTGGTGAGAAGCTGCCTCCGTTCCCGAGCGCAACTCATTCTGAGACAGGAGCTGGAGGCTTGTCAAGGTACGTCACGATCAGACAGGCTCTCAGAAAGATCGACCATACCTCGACGTTCCACAATCCCGAGGAGGAAATCAAGGACACCCTGCCGCTTGGTTCAGTTGTCAGCGACCCCGACGAGATATTGAGGCGGTGCGTCACCTGCTCAGGAGGCCAAAACATGCACTGGTCCAACACCCGGGCCTACACAGTGAGAGAGTTTGCCAGTCTTCAAGGATTTCCAGTTTGGCACAGGTTTGCCCCCGCGTCCAAGGCCGTCCTGAAGAAGCAGATCGGCAACGCGTTCCCGGCGTGTGTTGTCCGGCTCCTCTGCGAACATCTGAAAAGTTGGCTACTGGAAGTGGACGGTTTGGCAACCCCTCGAGCTCTGAAAGCCAGCGTTGGTGGAAGGGAGTTGGTTTTCGTGTCAGAGAGCCAACGACGCGAGCTTCCTCCTCTTGTTGTTATACCTCTTGAGCTCGATGAAGGGTCCTCGACAAACGCAATCACGCTCGACGACGATGTCCAAATCGAGATAAAGTTCGACTACGACTCGGATGTCGAAATGGGAGATTCGCTCGAGGTGCCCAGTTCGCCCAGGTCGGCAACCATGTCGCTTCCAGGAACGCCTGAGCCTTCCCAAGCCGGAGACTTCGTGGACGAACCGATCATCATCATCGACTAAGCGTATCGACATCATGATCGCTGAGGAATCACAACACATCAGCAGGACCCCAATGCGCGTTGACTTGCTTTTTTACTTTGTTACGATGATTATGACGTATTGCGATGAAGAGACTGTGTTTTAGGATGAACGATTTCAGAAGGGTTCTCTTGCCGGAAGGCATACTGGGGTACTCAGGGCATGGGAGTGCACGATGTGAAGGATGGCGGATTATTCTGGACCGGGAAGAATTGGAAGACTCAAGATACCCGGCCTTCCACAAATCATTTGCTTTGCTTTTGCTCGGCTGTCCTATCATTTAGACATTATGCCCTCAATACACTTTGGTCAATCCAGGAAACAAATCCGGGCTTCCCATCCTCGGTCATGAACACATCAACAGGATCCCTGTACGGCTCAACGCCCTCGTCGTTGAGGACGATAGTGACGCCGCTGGCGGCCATCTGGTCAGGCGTCCAGCCAGGGCCGTTGTCCTTGTACACCGCCATGAACGTGACATTGTTCGTGCGAGGGTCAGTGGTTCCCCAGGGGATGTAGCCCTGGGGCTTGATGCTTGCGTCAAAGTAGGACTCCATGAAGATGGAACGATGCTGGGCGTTCCAGGGGCGACCCAGAGGGCAGGCGCCCTTGATGACGGGTGCGATTGAAGAGTTGGCGGCGATGGCCTGAGAGTCGGAGATGTAGACTCCGTACTTGTTCTCAAATGTGGTGTTTGTTCCTAGGCAGTCAAGTTAGCAACCCGGCGATTGAGTGACACAATCGGCAGCAGACACATACCCTTCCACGCCGTGATGCCGCCGCCGCAGTTCCTCAGGGAGAGAGTCGACTTCTCGATGTAGGCCGTGCCGAACCCGTACAGAAAGTCGGTCTGCCCCGCGATGACGTTGTCGTAGAAGTAGGCGTTGCCCAGCTTGCCGACGTACAGCGTGTCCTGGTAGCTGTAGAGCCCGCACGAGTAGAAGCCGGCGTTGGCCCTGCTGACGCCGACGGCGTGGGCGGGGCCGTTGGAGCGCGGGAACTCGTCGTTCCTGAAGTCGATGTTGTAGGCGCGGAAGTCGGTGCAGCCGAAGGGGGTGCCTTCGGGCACGGGGAAGCCGGTCGGGCCGGAGCCGGTCAGGGTGGCGTTGAGGTTGGGGCCGACGGTCAGCACGCCCGTGAAGACGTTGTCCGGGAAGACGGCGTCGTGGTTGGCGGCGTTCCACCACACCTGGACCTCGTTGTGGTTCGAGGCCGTGGTGTTGAGTGTGACGTCGGCGTACAGGCGGTCCGAGGCGGGGCGGTCCGTCATGCCCAGTAGGGTCAGGGGCCCCGAGCGGGTGACATTGAGCTGCTCGGTGTAGTTGCCGGGGGCGATCAGGATGGTATAGGCGTCGGTGGTGTTGGGGAGGGAGGCGATGGCGGCCTGGATGGTGGTGAAGTCGGCGCGCGGGGACGACTTGCTCACGAAGACGGTGTTGGGGGGGCAGCCCTCGAGGGGGTCACACGTCTTCTTCTGGCAGTCGGCGTACGTCTTGGCCGGGCCGCTGGGGATTCCTGCTGCCAAGGCAGACGATGCCCCGGAGAGGAGCGCTCCGGAGAGGAGGGCAAGGGACACGGAACTCTTCATGGCGAGCTTTTCACTCGAGAACTGACTCGGCCGGACTGGAGGGTTGGGTGGCATCCAAACTACACACACCCAGACCCAGAGATCTGATTGGTATATATCCTCTCCCTCTTGCCCCTTTCTTCATATTAACCGGCCGGCCCCGTATCCTGGTGGCTTTTCCGGCTCCCCTTGTCCGGATAGCGTCTGCCATCGGCGAGATGAGGGCGAGCACGACGTATTGGTGAAGTTGCAGATCGACCTTGACAAGGTCAACGCGGGGTAGACGGACATATTACCCCAGATAACACGGCCTGGGGGGCAGGAGACGCGGGACCAACATGTGGTGCTGTCGACGCGGCATCCGGCACATGGCACGAAAAGAGAGGTGGTTGATCACGGCTACCGGTCTACTTTACCCCAACTTTGGACTTTGGGGCTCTGCCGATGGAACAATTCCAGACGACCTGACGGCAAGGGCGTTGGAGATGTTCCACGAACCACATCTCGCGCTGCTCTCGGCCCCGGCAAACGGCCTCGAGGCATGTGGATGAAGGACGACGGAATTAAGCAAAAGACCAAGCCTTCGGAAACGCGGCATTGGAGCAAGCCAACCGGCTTGGCCTGGGGTCCCCCACAGCGCCTCCATGGGGTATCCCAGCGGCCACTTCCCCCGTCTGCTGGCCCTTAATTAGCGCTAGCCCACACTGTAATTGATGAAGCTGTGATTGCCCGGCACCAAGCAAACATGCGGACACCTCTCTCAGTCTCCCGAGGGCCCTCCGCTCCGTCCCAGCTCCTCCAGCTCCAAATGCCCGACAAACATGTTCCCCCTGGCGCGTGGCCCGGGAGTCCATGTCTAGATCGCCTCAACTTCATCACCGTCTGGCCACATTTGGCCCTGCCCGGAAACTGCGGAAATCACCGCACCAATCACCACGGGCTTGTCCCTGGCACCGCCATATGAAGCACGAAAGCTTGTTGTTTGTTTTCTCCACCGGCGCCCACGGGACGAGTCGTTTCTTGCCCCCTCTCTCGCCATGAAGCTTTCCCTTTCGTCCCGTTTCGTCTCTCGCTCCCCTTCGTCCCCTTCATATGGACGGAAAAATCTCATCCCATGCCCATGTGCTGCCCCTGCTAGACCCTTTGTAGGGCAATGCGTCAGCTACAGTAGCCGCCCCTATCTCGGTGCCAGTGCCGGTGGGTTCCCCGTGATGTGTTGTGTTGACGCGCCGAGAGCCTCGTACGGAGGGCAACGGGGAGATCTGATATAAATCCTGCTCCCTCGTTGGGCATTGGCATTGGACAGCGCCAGAGCCGGACACCTCGCATCGCTTGGCATCGCTTGGCACACCCGATCCCCCCCGGATAATCGTCATCATGGTCGCTCCAACCCTCCTTGGTGGCCTCGTCGCCGCCGCCCTGGTCCCCCTCACCCACGCCGCCGGTGCGGCCCCCAAGCGCCCAGACATCAAGCCCGCGCCTTTCCACCCCGGCCGTGCCTTCCCGGCCTCGCCCGCGAGGACCAAGACGTGCGCCGTGAAGCCCCTCGGCGGTACCGGCGACGACGCCGCGAACATTCTCAAGGCCTTCAAAGACTGCAACAACGGCGGCACCGTCGTGCTCGACTCGACGTACAACATCTGCTCGCCCCTGGATCTCACTTTCCTCAACGCCGTCGACGTGGCCATCACCGGCACCGTGGGCTTCTGCGATGACATTGACCACTGGCTTCCGCGGACCTTCAAGTACGCCTTCCAGGGCTCGTCGTCCATGTGGAAGTTTGGAGGCAAGGACGTGAACATTTACGGCAACGGCGTCGGCACGCTCCAGGGCAACGGCCAGAAATGGTACGACCGATTCGCGTCCAACGCCACGCTCGAGAGGCCCATCCTGTTTGTGACTGATGGCCTCCACGGCGGCTCCATCTCCGGCCTGAAGATGGTCAACTCGCCCATGGTAAGCCGGACGCAGGAATCTCACGTCACATTGTGAAGCTGACCCCGTGTTAGTGGTTCAACCTCATCGCCAACAGCACCGACGTGCTCATCTCCGACATCGACATCAAGGTCGGCTCGACCTCGAGCAACCCGGCCAAGAACACGGACGGCTGGGACACGTACCGCGCCGACGGCATCGTGATCCAGAACTCCAACATCAAGAACGGCGACGACTGCGTCTCCTTCAAGCCCAACTCGACCAACGTCGTCGTCCAGGGCCTCGTCTGCGACGGCTCCCACGGCATCTCCGTCGGCTCCCTGGGCCAGTACGTCGGCACCTTCGACATCGTCGAGAACCTGTACGTCTACAACACCACCATGTCCAACGCCTCCGACGGCGCCCGCATCAAGGTCTGGCCCGGCATCGACACCCCCTTCCAGCCCTCGCTCTCGGGTGGCGGCGGCTCGGGCTACGTCCGCAACGTCACCTACGACGGCTTCCACCACTCCAACAACGACAACGCCATCACCATTGACCAGTGCTACGGCCAGAAGAACCAGACGCTCTGCAACGAGTATCCCGTGAGTTGTCCTCTTATTACCTAGGTCGTGCAACTTGGAATGTGTGCTGACGCCGTGACAGTCCAACATGACCATCAGCGACATTTACTTCAAGAACATGGACGGCACGGCTTCCAAGAAGAACGACCCCCGCGTCGGCAGCCTCGTCTGCAGCAGCCCCAAGGTCAGTCGTCCGAGGTCTTTTGCTTCACCGCCAGCCTACTAACAGCGCCGCAGAAATGCGTCAACATCAACGCCAAGAACATCAACGTCAAGGCCCCGAGCGGCAAGACGGCGCAGTGGCTGTGCATCAATCTCGACACCGGCCTCCTCGACATCAACTGCGTGACCAAGGTGACCAAGGGTTGATATAGACCAGCGGCCCCCCGAGACGGTCTCGCTGTAATACATGCACATATTCCGGACATCATGTTGCATTTTCTTGCCGAGTGTCTCGATGCGTCCCGTGGAAGCCCACTGGGCGGGCTTCCGCGGGGGACGACATGTGTCCGTTCAGCCCATGCCTTGTGCACCCTTCCCATTCCATTTGTGCATAGATTTTTAGATGTACATAATTGTAGGCTGCGAGTGATTTGTGAAGGTACATGGCGGGTGGTGAATAAAGGCTGGCAATATGTTTTAAGGAGTTGCTCTGTGATTTAGAAGGCTAGGTACCTAGGCGGAAGTTGACGGACAAACTCTGCGGTAGAATACATCACACTTTAGCCTTGATTGACCGTTGAGGCGTATTGCGCGCTCATTTGACAGCTGATGGTCCAGATCGGAGGTAAAAAATGAACATTTTCAGGGCATGTGTCACGCTCCCCAGAAGACAACCTTGGAATATTCGAACGCGTCGCTAGCTCTGGAGACCTGTTGAATGTGCTGCCCGGGCTTTTCAGACAAAGTTGGGAACAAGTTGGGTTGTATCTATTGAGGTTGGACTGGCTATAAATTTGCCCTTGGCGTTCCGGGAAATGATGCTCTCAATTTGTCGACGTGCCTGCCTCTGCAAAGCATAGGCAGTCTTCTGGAACAGGTGGGTTTCAAGGACGGGAAGCCGCTAGCGTCGTGGCTGGCTGATGCTCAGGCTCGTTTTCATACGGAACGAAAGCGAGAAAGAGCCAGCGTAACCGGGGAAACTCTCGCCTTTCCTCTCTTTAGCTTATACAAGGACGATAATAACGTCGAAATGAGGGGAAGAGACGAATTGTTGGGGATATCATTAGCCGAGGCCCGCCGCAAAAAACTCACTGACTATTCTCTCTTACTAAAAGGAGATAGAATAGGAATAAGAAGTACAAGGCAGTAAACTCTCAACAGCCTCAACTATAAACATTGTCGTAGTGACAGTTCCATCGCAATACCGACCCAGCGGAAGACAAGAGAGAACATCAGCATACGAAAGGCCTTCACGACCCCACACCGCCCCTCAATTTCGCCAATCCACCCATGGGGTCAATCTAGTCTCGCAGCGATAAGATAACACTTTTTTCGAACTCCAAACTTTGACGCTTGAGAGTCACCACGCGACGACGCCAAATCAACCGACGCATTCCACGCCATTGCAGACGCGCCATGATCAGCGATGTCGGCAGCAGGTCCTAACCAGAGGCAACTCAAGTCCGCCTTCGCCAACAAGCGAAAGCAGGGTTCCTCGGGCGACAATGGCCGCGATGGAGGCAACGGCGGCGGCGGCGGTGGATGGGCGCAGAAACGCGTCAAGATCCGGAATGACAGGGAGATCGCCGCCCAGCAGTCGGACGCGGCCCTGAAGGACGGCGAGCTGGACCTCCAGGCGTTCCTCAACGCACGTGAGTTCGAGATCAAGGCCCTCGAGGAGAGCATGCGCCACACCAAGAGCGAGGCTACGAGCCGCGCCTTCCAGCAGGTGCCGCGCGGCATGCGCCGGCGGACGGCGAGCCACAACGCCAAGAGAGTGCCCAAGAGGCTGAGGAGACGGGCGCTGAAGGAGATGGCCGAGGACAACACCCCCGTCGTCATCTCGCGACGCAGGAAACCCAAGACGACGAGGGCGCGGATCCGCGTCGAGACGGCGAAGCGGCTGGGGATCCTGGCGCAGAAGAAGCGCAGGAGGCAGGCGAAGGCGGCCAAGGCGCAAGCGAAGGACGGAGAGACGGCGGAGGCGCCGAGAACGGGCAAGACGACGGTCACGACGAGGGCGCCGAGGCCCAAGATACGGCGGAACCAGCTCAACGACCCCCCGAAGCGCAAGTCGAAGTTCAGGAAGCGCCAGATCAACAAGACGTGGCTGCCGACGCACCTGTGGCACGCGAAGCGAGCGAGGATGACCGAACCCAAGAACCCCCTGTGGAGGTTCGCTATACCCCTGACGCCCAACGAGAAGACGTATCGAGCGACGCACCGCGCGCAGGGCGAAAAGGGCGCCGTCATATGGGATACGAGCTACATGAGCACGATTGGACTGTACGGCTCGGCCAAGGGCGTGGAACAAGTGCTTCGCAAGATCGGTGTCACCCAAGAAGGCTGTTGGAGCGACAGAGGGGCCAGGTGGAGGGCAGGCACTCGGCACTGGACTGGGTTTTTGAGCAGGGAAACCAGGGATGCGAAGCGAGATATTTGCCCGGCCACCATTGTCTGGAACCCCGAGTCCAAACCGGAGCCCCAGGGCGAAGCGCAACCCGGCAAGACCCAGAGACAAGTCTTCGTCAGAGTCCACCCGTCCGCCTTCCTCGAGGTATTCAACGAGCTCCTTCGGCTGGTGAAGATGCAAACTCCTAGACCATACATCGAGGATCTTCGATTTGAGATTGGCAGCATTGAGCTTACCGGTCCGGCATCTACGGAAACCCTGATAGGGATTCTCCATCCTTACCACACCAAGGAGAACTCCAGAGAACAGCACGCGGAAATTTTTGGAGGTCTCGCCGGCGTAATGAGCCCAGCAACACTTCCCCCTAACGCCACTCTAGGATTCTCCATCATGGATCCACGCCTGCGGTATCCCCCATGGAAAGTGAGCCCGCCGAATCCGGACGATGAGGCAGCTCAGAGCAAGTCCCTGGATTTGCTAGCAAAATGGCCCGCAGAGACGGACTTAAAGCCGTACGGTGTATTTCAAAGAGACGCCCGTGCTGCAGCCACCCGGCTACCATCCCAAAAGTCGATAGACCGACGGAAGGGGACAAGAAGACCAGCCACAATGCTTGACCCCTCCGAGGTAGACCCGCCCATCCCTATCGTTCTTTTGGCTTCGAGGTCAGGCGCGGGCACTCAAGCCCAGGGTAACTGGACCCTTCTCGCGCCGTGGAGATGTATACAACCGATATGGCACAGTCTGGTCCACTTCCCTTTGTCTTCCGGAGGTAACCCCCGGTTCTCGGGCCTGAATGAGATTCGGCAGGTTGCCTTTGAACGCAACCAGCCGTGTTTCCCCTTCGACTTCCTTGGAACCAACGCAGGTGCCGAGTGGGAACTGGAGGAGCGGGCCAGGCGGAAGCGAGAATGGGAGCGTCGACCCAAGAGTAAGCGAGTGACGTGGGAGTCGCTTGAGTTGGGAGCCGGGCGCAAAGGAGAGATTGGAAATGGGTTTGCTTGCGATCTGGAGCTCCTCTTCCATGAGGAGACACAAGCCAAGGCCACGCCGTCACCAGACGAGATGGACGTGGACAAACCTCCTTCCGGCCCAGACGCCTCGACGGGAGAGTTCCTCAAGACACTCCAGCAGCTTCGAAAGGATGCCTTCAAGGCGCACACCTCATCACCAACATCTTCGCCCCTGCCGCCGCGCTCCGTGATTAATGTCGGCGTGTCGATGCTGAGCCGCGGCGTAGCAAATACCTGCGCCCGGATCTACCGCCTCCCCGCGCGCCCAGAATCCGTCCTTCCGGCCTCCTCCGCCGAGGTCCCCGCAACGGCCCCGCCGCAGCCAAAGTCAGCCAACGGCTTGCCTTTCGACATCCGTAGCCAATGGCTCGCGACCCTCCCGGACTCATCCTCCAAACAAAAGACACAATCGAAACAGCGCGTGCCGCCCAACGCGGACCTGCAGACCCGCAAGAAGCTCCTGGCCCAGACCCTCGTCAGCCCTGCGCCCGAGATGCCCCTGCCCAAGCCCAACCAGTCGGACATGAACGGGCACCCCCTGGTGCCGAACGAGGAGGACCTCATCGGTTTCGTCACGACAGGCTCGTACTGTCTCAGCGAGGGCAGGGCGACGGCCATCGGATGCCTGTCGGCGGAGAGGGCCGCCGAGGCTCTGAGGAAAGGGGGGAAGAGCAGGGAGGGCACGCTGTGCATCGTGCGTAACGCCGGTGAGAGCGTCGGCTGGATCGCACGTTGGGAGGTGCTGTGAAACACACACACCCTGGTCAATATGTGTAGATACCATGTGTTGGTTGCGATCGGCCTGCAGTAGGGGGGCGAGGTACCCGGGACGCGCATCCGCGGGCCACGATCTGCGCCTGCAGCGAGATCAGCGCTTCCCGCTGCACCTCTGAGGCGTGACGGCTGCATTCGCGCCCAGCTCCAATAGTCGAGCAGACGTCGGTGGCAGAGCTGCCTGTAGTCGCAGGGCGCGATTGACAAGCTGATGAGGAGAAGAACGTGGCGGAGGCAGACTAGAGAGGGGGCGAAATATATACCCAACGAAATTCAAGTGTACCTTTACCTTTTGCCGTTTCACCCCTGAAATCGTCATCCTGAAAATTGGAAATTTACATAACAATACCCTAAGCAGCAGCGACCTTTGCCCCTTATTCATGATGGCGACAGAGTCCTTCCCCAGGCCGGAATTCATCACGGGCGGCTGCCTCTGCGGCTCGATCCGCTACCGCGTCGACTTCCCGCCGACGCACGACTTTGTCAAAGCAGTGAGTTCTCTTCTCACGCTATTGTCTAGGTATTGTCCTACCCATTTGAAAAAATGCTCACAAAACTACGTCCTCAAGTGCCAAACTTGCCAATGCACCCAGTGCCGCCGCACCACAGGGGCCCTCTTCTTCCCGATCCACGTGGTCCCCAAGTCGGCCTTCGCCTTCGTTCCGAACCCCCCGACGACGACGACGACGCCGCCGCCGCCGCCGCCGCCGGCCCTGAGATCCTTCCGCGCGACGCCCGGCGCGGAGCGCTGCTTCTGCGGCGACTGCGGCTCGTTCCTCTTCTGGCGCTCCGAACGGCAGGACACGCTCGACCTCGCCGTCGGGTGCGTGGACCCGGAGTTCCTCTTTGGCGAGGAGCGCGACGTCCCCGCGGGGGCCGGTGGCGCGGGCGGCGGCGGGTTCGGGAGGGCGTTGGCCGGGGCGCGGACGCACATGTGGTGCGCCAACGAGATTGCCGGCGTCACGGATGTGATGCTGCGGGGAAGGAAGATGGTGAGAGATTCAAAGCACGGAGTGGTCTTGTACGAGAGCTAGCGGAGCTAGAAATTAAAAAAAAAATTGGACAGATTTTTGTTTTGTTGGGACAAGAGTAGTTAGTCGTAGTCTGTCTGAAGAAACTCGGCCTGACTGTAAAGATGTCCTGCCTGGTGGTATACCGCTTTGCCTGGGCTGTGTGGCTCTGACTCGTTGTGAGAAGAGACCGCCCTGGAATAAACACGTCAAAACTCCTTTTAGTACCCTGAAAACGCCGTCATTATATCCCAAACCCACAGACATGCCGCTCCAGAGGAAGAGCCCGGGCTTGCTCGCTACGTGGTCTTATCGCACAGTGGTATCCAAAACGCTCTACTCAGTCTTCCTCGCTCACCTCGCTCTCCTCGGCGTCGCCGCTATTCGCAGCCTCGAGCTCCTTCTCCAGCTCCGCCTCGAGGTCGTCCTCGAGGGCGTCCTCAAAGTCGGGCTCGGAGTCGACCTCCATCTGCTCGGCCTCGGGCTCCTCGTCCTGCTGCTGTTGGTGCCGCGCCTGGTTGTTGACGGGGCTGGGCAGGTTGAAGGGGAAGTCGCGCTCCTCCTCGGACTCGCCGTCGGCGTCGTCGGCCTCGGAGTCGCGCAGGAAGTCGGAGAAGCGGCGGATGTTGATGCCCTGCGCGGGGAAGGCGGGCGAGAAGTCCGCCTTCTTGTTCTTGTTCTCGTCGGGGTACTCTATCGTCAGGCCGAAGTCGTCGTCATCGTCGTCCTCCTCGTCGTCCGAGCCGGCGGCCTTGCGCGATATCTCCTTCTTCTTGGCCGGCGGTGCGGCGGCGGGGGTGGCCTTTGGTGGGGGCGGCGGGGGCGCGTCGTTGGTCGGCAGCGCGAGCTGGATGTTGACGGGCTCCTTCTTCTTCTCAGTCTTGGCGCGGGGCTTGGGCGCGGCCTTGGAGGGCTTCGCGGCGGTCGCGGCGGCGGCCTTGCCTTTCGGCTTGGCGGGGGATTTGGAGGGGGCCTCGGCGGCGGGCTTGCGCACCTCCGGGTTGGCGGTGATGGAGGTGTCGAGCTGCTCGAACTGCTGGCGCAGGGACTCGGGGTTGTCGTTGGACGGGGTGCGGGTGAGGTTCATGTGGAAGGTGGAGTCGACCTTGTCGAGGATGAAGGCCTTGCGGGCCGGGTCGAAGTAGAGGACGTACTGGTTGTCCTCCATGGTGCGCATGCCGGCGTAGCCGTACATGCCGTTGTTGCCATCGGGAAAGGAGAGGTCGAAGTTGGACTTGCTGCCGGGGGTCTCGGGCTTTAACCTCGCGGTCGCGGGCTCGGCGGCGAGATCGGGCTTGTGGTTGTCTATGAGGTTGCGCATGCAATGTTAGCCTCGAGGATGGACGGACGACGCAGACAGAGGGTCGAGTGAGGAGAAGGGAGAAGGGAGGTTGCGTGCGTACATCGTACGGAGGTAAACACCTCCTTCTGGGTGCGGCCGAGCAGCGTGTCGCTCAGGATGACGGGGTATTTGCCGGTCTTGGTCGGGTCAATGAGGCCGTTGGCGCCGCCGGGGGCCTTGGGGGCGGCCTTCTCCCTGTGGTTCGGGCGCAGAGCCGACATCGTGGCTTCTGTCGCGGGAGAATTCGAGGAGTGAGGTGATGGGGGAGAGTGGTGGAGGAGGAGACGCGGGAGGCCGATGATCGTATTGGGAAGTGGGGAGGACGGGCCTGGGCCAGGGGCCTGTGGTTCCGCTGAGGTGTACCTTAGTTCGCCTGCAAACTTTAGAGTGTTCCGTGCTGTCGCGCGGGCGGAGTGGCCGAGACCGCCGGAGGGTTGCACCGCTAAGGCAGGTCGGTCGGTCAGGGTCGTGGCGCGGGTAGAGGGAATGGAAAGAGTCAGGAGACGGCGGCAGGCAGCTGCAAGGAGGGATCACTTGACTCGGGAGCAAACGATTCTCTGTCGAAGTTGGCGGGTGAAGAAAGAAGCAGAGCAGACTTGATCTGACGGAAGAATCAGGCGCACGAATTCACCCAAGGTGCTGCCTTTTTTGGAGTGTGCCTCGCCTCAATTTGCCGCCAGCGCCAGCGCCAGTGAGACAGGCTGACGCCTGAGCGTCTTAATCAGCGACAACAACAACAATGAGTTATTGGGGGTGTCTAAGCCTCATTCCGTGCCATGGGAGACGAAAACTTATTTCATGGATTGAATTTTACAGGTGACCCCATATTTACTGAGGCATTGGGGATCTAAGTGCCTTTAATTGAGCTTCTTTGGCCGTCTTATTAAGTGTTTCCTGGCTGGTATCCTCAAGACGAGGCCGTGGACTGGATACAAAGGCTTCGAGGCTGACACAAGGCATTGAACAGGTCCGAATGGATGCCAAAGGACAGCGGGCAGAATGTGTATAGACTCACAATCAAGATACTTTCCGACCACTCCATCAAGGTTGCTTGTGCCGTATGGCGACATCTCGGCATGGGGCTCCTCTTCGAGATGAATACCAATCGCATTCTTTTATTAGATGAATCCAAGCAGTAGCGAGAAGAGAAGCATCAGAAGCATTCAAAGCAGTAAGGTAGAAGGAACAACAGCAGAGGTAAACACTGATAGACAAAGTAGCTGTCTCTATTTTCCGTCACCCCGGGTGTTTCAACAGGAATCAACTCAAGATGACATGGTCTGTCAATTTAATCCTTTGCCGTCGAATCGATACCAGCCTGCCTCATTTGAGAATCCAGGGCATAAGAGAAAGCCGTTCGCTTGGGCTCGCTGGTGCAACGGCGTTCCTCCTTGGCATCGGCGATAAGATTGTGATTGGATTGTTCTTATCCGTAAGGTACCTTCCAGGTTATCTCTTGGCCGCCGCTAGCCGAGGGCGATGGCCGGTTTTTACCCGGACCAAGAAGCCAGAACAGCCCCCCAAAACACTTTGGGCGCTGCTCGCCCAGATTGCCCTCCAAGCTCCCCCGCTGTGCCCCAGTTTAGGGAGGAGCAGCGCGCGACCCGCTGCAACGAAGCTCCTCGCAGTGCCATCATGGCCTGCCAGGGGTCCCTAAGCGCAGACAACCTCGGATCAAGCTGCCACACAACCTACCTGGGTAAGGTACCTAAGCTTCGGCAGCTCGCGGCAAACCGCTTCCCTTCCACCTGAGCGACCAGCTCGCGGTACCTTCCTTACCTTGGAAAAATATATCTCTGTTTCTTCTCCCTGACAAGCTTTGCTCTCCCACCTCCCCCTCTGCTTCGTGACCTCAATTGACAGATAGCCGTGAGAGGCGATTCCTGATAACCTCCTCCCCCGGGCTGTTCCCCTCGTGCCGTTCTTATCTCGACCTCTGCCACCTCCTCTCCCAATCAATTGACGTGCATACTACGCACCACACAGCTCGCGGTCATGTCGGCGGCGGTCAACCGAGGTCTCAGGACGGCTTCCCGATCGCTGCGTCTCCAATCGCGAAGCGTCCGCCTGGCTACTACTCCTCTCCGCGCCGGCCTCGCCTCCACTAACTTTGCCGCCTCTTCCACGACTCGCTCCGCCCCTCAACAATCCCACAACTTTTCCACTGCATCTGCGAGACAGAGCGCTGCACCAGCCATGGCCGAGGCACGAGAGTACGATCCCGAGATCAAGGACATTGCCAGCTACGTCCAGAGCTACAACGTCGACTCCGAGCTTGCTGTGAGTTGTACCCGCTGCCGTCCTCCCCGTCTTTTGGCTGCTGAGCGACCCGCATCGCCTTTTTTACCCCGCGTCTCAACCAGATCGCCGCAGCTAACCGCCGCCCTCGCGAGCACAGTTCGACACCGCACGATGGGTTTTCCTCGACACTCTCGGCTGCGGTCTTGAGGGTTTGCGCTTCAAGGAGTGCACCAAGCTGCTGGGCCCCATCGTCCCCGGCACCGTTGTTCCCAATGGCTCCAAGGTCCCGGGTACCGACTTCCAGTTGGACCCCGTCAACGGCGCCTTCAACATTGGTGCCATGATCCGCTGGCTCGACTACAACGACTGCTGGCTCGCTGCCGAATGGGGTCACCCTTCGGACAACCTGGGCGCCATCCTCGCTGTGGCCGACTGGATTACCCGCACCAACAAGGCTGGCGGCAACATTGCCGGCGGCAAGCAGTTCACTGTCCGCGACGTCCTCGAGGGCATGATCAAGGCCCACGAGATCCAGGGCTGCCTGGCTCTCCTGAACTCGTACAACAAGGTCGGCCTGGACCACGTCGTCCTGGTCAAGGTCGCCAGCACCGCCGTCGTCTCCAAGATGCTCGGCCTCAACGAGAAGCAGATCGCCGACGCCGTCACCCAGGCTTGGGTTGACGGCCAGAGCTTGAGAACCTACCGCCACTCCCCCAACACCATGTCCCGTAAGTCCTGGGCTGCCGGTGACGCCTGCCAGCGTGCCGTCAACCTGGCCCTCAAGGTCATGAAGGGCGAGCAGGGCATCCCCACCGTCCTCTCCGCCCCCGTCTGGGGCTTCTACGACGTCCTTTTCAAGGGCAACAAGTTCGAGTTCCAGCGCCCCTACGGCAGCTACGTCATGGAGAACGTGCTCTTCAAGGTCTCCTACCCTGGTAAGCAGCCTCCCGCCCAACGTCCATCGTCCGTTGCCATTGAGCATGACTGACTTGCGACAGCCGAGTTCCACTCCCAGACTGCCGTCGAGGCGTCCTCCAAGATCCACGCCCAGCTCAAGTCGATGGGCAAGTCGGCGGCCGACATCAAGGGGGTCACCTGCCGCACGCACGAGGCCTGCATCCGCATCATCGACAAGCAGTTCAAGCCCATGGACAACTTTGCCGACCGAGACCACTGCATCCAGTACATGGCCGCCGTTATGCTCGTCTTCGGCCGCCTCGAGGCCACCGACTACGTTGACGGCAGCGAGGCTGCGACATCGCCCCTCGTCGAGTCCCTGCGCCAGAAGATCAAGTGCGTTGAGGACCCGCAGTTCACCAAGGACTACCACGACCCCGCGCTGCGAACCATCTCCAACGCGTTGACGGTCGAGCTGAACGACGGAACCGTTCTGGAGGAGGTTGTCGTCGAGGCGCCCCTCGGACACCGCCTGAGAAGAGAGGAGGCCAAGCCCGAGATTCTGAAGAAGTACAAGAGGCACTTGGAGCCCCACTTCGACGCTGCCAAGGTCAAGCAGCTCGTCGACCTCGGCCTGGATCCCAAGAAGCTGGAGGCCACGCCTGTGGACGAGTATGTCGATCTGTATGTTGCCAAGGACAGCAAGTTCATCTAGGCGCAACGAAGGAAAATCACGAAAGACTGGATACTATAGATGTCATGTCCCTGCCGGTTTTAGATGTGCAAATCTAACAGATGATATTTGGCGCTCAAATATGGAAACATGTCCGTGACGGAGTTTTGTGGTACCCCGGTCGCTGGCGACACGGCCTCGGTCAGGGCATTGGGCGGCTGCCTCTTGGGAGGGTTGTGCGATACGAGGCTAAGAAAAGCAGGCTGGCAATCTCGGTCACAGCGGCACACGATGGCTTGTCGCTGACGAAGACTTGCAGAGGACTTGCAGAGGTCGCTCCCGACTCGGAAAAGTGCTGCTCGAGAGCCAGCGGGAGGCTGCGACACCGCCTCCCGGGAGCTTTTTAGGGGATGATTGGCCGCGTCGTAAGACACAAGATCGCCAAGCCCCATTCCCTGAGCTGGCGGCTGGGCGGGGTTCGTCCAGTGGATTATGAGTGGGTTGATCCCCTGGGACGGGGGGAACGGCTAGCTCGGTTCGCGGATTGTTTTGAGTTTCACAGGCCAGACACTTCCGATTTCCAGGGTGCCATTCCCGTAACGCATGGCCAAGGTGAGCGTGTTTGCCTGCCCGGTGTGTTACCTAAGCCGCACTGCCACTCACCTTGGCCCTCCACCAGAGCGCCACTTTACTCCGTCTCGTCTCCTGTCGGGCTTTAACTGCAATCCGACGACGTCTTTGTGTGTTCTGGAAACAACATCGCCTCCTGATTTTCTAGACCGGATATTCCTTCTTCGACGACCATAGACCGGCTCTCTTGATCGCCTAACACCGACCACCACCACCGCCGACTTACAACAGCAGCCTCAGCGCAATCCTCGAAGCCAGCCTTCATCAGGTGGGGTATCCAGCCGGCAATATGGACAGGCAAACCATTATCGAGACCAACCGGTCGCTGCGCACCATCAAGAATGTACGTATCGCCACATCAGGCTTTCGACATCGTGGAAGGGAGACGGAACGGCTGAGAGCCGTGGTTCGGTCGGGCTGAACCATGTCTGATACAAAACCCGCCTGCCGCCTCATCCGGGAGACACAAGAACCACATCACTGACCTTCGGACAGGAACTCGAGAACCTCCTCGAGAAGGGCGTAATCACCGAGGATGCCTACGACAACATCCACGCCACCCTCCCCAACGAGACTCCCCTCCACGGCGCCGCTGCCCGCGCCGCTCCCAATGCCTCTACCCCCGTTCAGAACTCCAACCCCACCTCTCCTCCGACGAACGCCATGGCCGCCCTCAACGTCCAGCCGAGCCCGTCCCCGGCGCCGCCATCCTACGCCCAGACGGGACCTCCGTCTCTGCCGTCCCGCCAGGCGGAGAAGCCTGTCCTTGCGCATGCCCGCGCCCTGTACCGCTACCAGGGCGCCGACGCCCGCGACGTCTCCCTTGAGCGCGACGACCGTATTGCTGTCCACGAATACATGAACGCCGACTGGTGGATGGGCCGCAACCTCCGCACCGGCTCCGAGGGCATCTTCCCCAAGACGTACGTCCTCGTCGAGCAGGACTCGGCCAAGGGTGCCTTCGCGCCGCAGCAGCCGCAGTACGCTCCCCAGCAGGCCCAGTGGGCTCCTCAGCAGCCCCAGTACGCGCCGCAGCCCCAGTACGGCCAGCCGCCCCAAGGCCCGCCGCCCCAGCAGAACCCGTACAACGCCGACGCCCCGCCGCAGGCCGTCGCGGATCAGCCTACGGAGGGCGGCAGCGGCGGCGGCAAGGCCGGCGAAATGGGCAAGAAGTTTGGCAAGAAGCTCGGAAACGCCGCCATCTTCGGTGCCGGTGCCACCATCGGTTCCAACATTGTTAACAGCATCTTCTAGATGTGTGCTTAGATATGTGCTGGCGTCGTGTTGGACTTTGCTGTCGGGGAGAACTCCATGACTGTTTCGGGCTCCGTGAGTCGACTACTGTTGGCTTTGTCTGAGGAGACATAGCCCGGGGAGGGTAGACTTTGTTTTGTTGTTTTTCTTCGGACGTATTTTCCACGGAAGGTGCGAAGAGCCGAATCGGGCACTGCCGTATTTTCTTTGGCTGGAGAATTTTCCGACGAGATTGCTGCACGGGAACTGCGCTTGGGCACGCTCACTATCATATCCACTTGGGTTCTGTCTTTCTTAATGGTCATAGGTTTCGGCGTTTAATGCATATCGGGTTGTTTCCATGGATCAAAATCATCCACCTATTTCATATCCAAAACCCCGTGACAGTGAACTCATCGCCTCGACTCCGCCTCCTTCATGGGAAGTTTCACGTAAAGGGATCGTCTACATGATACAAGCCCAGCAATGAGGCTCTGCTGATCCGAAAAGTGTAGTCTGATTGGACACTCCACGGCAAGGATACGTCTGCGGCGTCTAGAGAATTCTCTTGATTCAGGACCTCAACCACAGGGCGACTTACAAGGCCAATCGCGTTACAGAGGCCGGGGGCCGAGGCGTTCCTCCCGCCGGCGCTTGGCGCAGACGACAACCGTCGCGCGCCTCTCTCTCTCGAAAGCCTCGCGGTTCGGGATCCACGGTCATCCGAGACGGTCCTGTTGTTTGCACCACTTTGAGGACTTCGGTCCAAGAGGAAGAACGATGGATGGCGAGGCCCGAAAACGGCTACACCTGCCCCTGCTCCTTGTCGGCTCCCTTTCCCTTTCCCCCCGTGGGGAAGAAGGACTTGCAGAAAAAGTAAAAAGGAAAAAGCATGAGAATCAGACGAGGCCACGCGAGAGCGAGCAGCGGCAACTTACACAGCAGGAGGAGGGCAATAAGCGGGAACCGTATCCCGCGGCTGTTGCTGCTGCTGCGGCGGCGTGGCGGCGAGCAAAGACCACGCACCACCAACCCAACCCACCGGCCGGCCGGCCGACCATGCAGTGTGTGCCAATGTCAGTGTCAATGCTGCTGCTCTCCAGCCCCTGTTTTTTGCATGTAAGGTTCGCTGACGGGATTATGCCTCCACCAAGAACAGAGATTCAGTTTGGTCGGGTTGCCGCACACTGATCTCCGCGTATCTCGCACTCTCGCCTTTGCGCTCTCCTCCACCCTCCACCCTCCACCCTCCACCCATGTCCAACATCATGTTTCTCCCGAGTGTCATCCAACATGGATCAAGCCTGGCGCGGTCACGCAGCATGATTTGTGGACTGCAGCACAACGTTTGATTTTGTTTTTATTCTTAGACTTTGCGGTACCGAGGCCGCGGACGAACATGTGCCTTCTTTCGGACAGAGGAGGGGGGGGGTTCAAAGGAGGAGGGCGCTTACCCTTTTCTGCGCTTTCTTTTCCTCTCACAGACGGGGAGGATGCCCGATTGGGGGGGGGATTGGAGATGGGGGAATAAATGGGGGCAAATTTGGCCACCTTCTTTCTGGGTTGGGTTCGGGCTGGCTGTAAGTTGGGGAAGATGTCGTTGGCCAAGAGGGGGCGATGAGTTGGCCTTGGACTTAATTATTGAGGAGGGGGAGTTCGGAGGCCGCAGTTCATCTCGGTGATGACATTGACCCTTGGCGACTATTCCGTAGATGGTTCATCTGGGAGTGATTTGTGTTCATCACGATGCGAATACGACGACACTCATCACCCGTCAGCATACACACCATAGTCATGCGTTCACGAGAGGAGACTGAGTAAGGACAAAATGAAGGTTGATTCATGTACTTGACGTCTACCAGCCGAAGAGCTCTCGTGCCTGCAGTTATCTTAGAGAACACGCCTCTTTTGCTGAGTAGACTGGAGGAAAAGGGGGGAAAGCTAAAACCTTCCCTCCTCGACTAGAACCTTCACGAACGCGCATGTTAGTGACAGGCGTCGTAGACAGGTACTATCCCCCGCTTGAGTGACATGAAAAAAAAGGGCAAAGCGGACAAGGGCGACCTTCAAGCCGCCACCGCGATGTCCGCTTGCCTCCTTGCTCTCGACCCCTTCGCTCTTCCACAACCACAACTGCCCGCCAACATTAGAAGGAAAACCCAGCCCGGCCCTGTACTCCCTTCACCCGCATATGATACACATTCCCACTCCAGTACCAGCAACCGCCGCAAAATCCACCGTCGACGAAGCGAAAAGATGAAAGAAAAAAGCTCTCCTGTATCTCACTCTCTACAGCCATGAGATGCTTGTCAAGAAACCCACATCCGTCTTTTTCCACAGCCTGTGACAATCTGTAATCTGCAGAGTGAACCCATAAAATTCTGCCGTGTTGTGAAGAGAGGAAAGTGATGCCACCCCATTTTACATCGGCCTGGCGACACCAATGGGAGTACCTGGAAGGGAGAGGATTCGTCATCAGCCAAAACTTGCTCTCGCCCGCTAAAACACCATGCGAGGATGTTTCAGATAGCCCTACCCATCTTCTCGTCCTGCCACTGCGGCCGGTCCTGGTTCCAGTACTGGTCGTCGTCGTCCTCGAGCGTCTTGGCGGGAATCGTGGGCTCGAGGCGGCCGGCCGTCCAGGCGCGGATCGGCTTGCCGTACTTGTACATGACGGGCAGCAGCATGGAGACGCCGGCGAGGGCGGCGCTGTAGATGCCAAAGTTCTTGAGGAAGCCGAGCTGCTCGATCCAGGTCGTGACGTTGAAGGACATGACGAAACCGATAATGAGGCGGGCGGATGAGACGTTGACAAGGACGGGGCTGTGCTCGTGTTAGCAATTTGACCTGTTCATGATGAAAGAGATTCCGAGGAGATCAGCAGAGCTATCCCGCAAAAACTAATACGCACCCAGCAAACTGAGGATAACTCTCAACCAAGTACACCGCGAAAATGGTGTTGGCAGTCAAAAGACCGAAACCAATCAAGAAGATGGACACCAGCACGACAATGGACGGGAGCGAGCGAATATTCTCGGCGGCGTAGCCAAACAGAATCGGGCCGACGACGGAGGCAAGCAGCGGAAAGACCAAGCTGATCAAGTGAGCCTCGGGCTCGCGACGGCCGCCGTTGCGCTTGGCGATGAAGTTGGAAATGAGATCCGCAACATAGCCACCAAAGAACCAAACGAACGGACTGGCAATGACAATGGGAATGACGGCGAAACCAAGCGTCTCGAACTTCCAGCCGGCAGCGATGAGGATCGAGGAGCCAACCTGTCCGGCGGCACCCTGCATGGAGACGAGGATTGAGTTGATGATGATGACCCAAATGATGTTGGGGAAGATCGTCGTCTTGAGCATGTCGAAGACTGACTGCTTCGCGGCCTTCCACTCGTAGCCATAGTTGAAGAGGCCGAACTCGTCCCAGTTGGAGCGCGGGCGGAAGGCGGACTCGTCGATGCGGGGGCGCGTCTCACCAGGGCGAAGGGGATAAACCTCCTTGCCGGCTATGAGAAGTCAGCAAGCCATCTTGTGTGAAAGATATGTGGGCGAGACTTACCAAGCTCGTCGTTGCTGCGGATCCAGCGAGTCTCGGGGACGAGCAGGATGAGGCCGACCCAGGCGATGACACCAACGCCGGACGTAATCCAGTAGATGAAGCGCCACGTGAGGCGGGAGACGATGATGGGACTGCCAAGCGTTAGCGTTGTGTCACTTGAAACAAGCTTACCCCAAAAACCTACCTCATGATACCCAAACTCACAATCAGGAGACCCTGAGAGGCTCCGACCGAGGCGATGGCCTTGTTACGCTGGTGGATGAACATCATATCCTGGATGATCAAAGGAATGAGAGCCTCGACTGCACCGGCACCGAAGCCCTGGAAGCATCGGGCCGCCAGATGGCTGGGCAAGCCCTGGGAGAAGCCGGCCCAGAGACCGCCGGTCCAGGCGAGGAAGCCAGAAAGCAGCAACACGGGACGGCGACCAATGGCGATCGAGAGCGGCACGAGCAGGTAAGAACTCAGTCCGTTGACGAGCAGCGGCACAGATGCCAGCAGGGAGACCTGCCAGAGCGGCGGGCCGCCGAGACCAGCAAGAATCTTGACGGGGTCCAAGGTGATCTCGCCGGGCTTGTTGAGGGCGGAGATGTCGATCTGGTTGAGGATGTGGGGGTCGATACCCGAGTACTCGAGGACGAAGACGGGCACCAAAGCGCCGACAATGAACTCAGCAGCAAGGGCGAGCGATCCAACTGCGACGAGGTTAGCTTTTGCCCGGTGGACAGTATGCGACCAGACATACAGAAGCAGAGCGCTCCGATGGAGGTCCATTTTCTCCAGTTCGGTAGGTTCAGAGGATCTATCGCCCCAGCCAAGTCAGCATTTCTGTCGGATAATCCTCCTCGCTCCACCAGCATCGACACTGACCCTTGGGATCCGGCGTTGGCATCGGGACATATCGAATTTGGCCCCCCTCGAACAGCTGCGTCGTCCCTACCACCTGGGCATCTGGGGATTCGATCCTGCGCACGGCGAGGTTCTCTGTCGACTCGGTCCAGCCGCTCTTTGCCGCCATCTTGAAGGTTGCCTTTCCAAGGTCCTTCGTGTGATTGATGGGCGGATCAAGTGTCGTCGTGAGGTTGTGAGTCCACTCCAAAAAAGAGGTGACTATCGTGGTATATGGACCTCGCTGTATTCAAATCATGCGTTCCAAATCACAAAGATACAAAAAGATCGCTTTCGTATTCCTCCCCGCGGAATCTGTTTTGTCGTCTGGCCAAGAAAGGAAACGACCTATTACGAAAACCAGTGGTGGAGGGGGTTTGGAATTATAATCGATGCATGCCGCGCGCACCTCCGCGCACCGCCGTGCTTGACAGGCGGCTGGCACGAGGGGCGAGCGCTCTGTCATAGGCCGGCCGCGGTTAGACGAGCAGTCTAATCTGAGACGAAGAGCCGATGTGTGCTACTGCGCAACTGTTTGAGCGCACGGAGCACTGTATGGGGGGGGGGAAGCAGGAGAACAAGGAGGGATAGACTCGAAGCATTTCCAAATTGGTCAACTCATGCGTGAAGTTGGGGGGCAGAAGGCGATGTGGGTGGGCGGGACGGCATCGGATCGACTTGATCCTAGTATCACATCCGCGCGGTCAAGAGCCCATTCGGGTAATACGTCAACCTGGTTCTTAGTTAGCAAAGACTCGGATAGTAACTCTGACGAGATGATAATGGCCCACACAAACAAAGACTATGGGGTTCAAGTCGATCTGCCCCCGCTGCTGCCGCCGCCGCCGCCGCCGCCGCCGCGTCGCTGGGCAAAACAAACTTTCTCGCTCGTCACGTAAGTTGCCTAGATAGCAAGACCGTTGAAGTCAACCAACGCAAGAGAAAGTCAACTTGTCGCATCGGCTCAATGGAGGCAACTATGACACCATTGGATGCCAGTTTCGAGGGTAATTGCTACCCGAAAAGGGTAGAAAGCCACCATCCTCTTCGCCTCTGAAGACACTCTAATCGGCTCGTCACTGCAAGAGGCCCGGCCTTGCGAGAACAGGGACAAGATGGGACGGTAACAAATGACGGCGACGTCGACCACTTGTCCGGTCCCGTACCGCCACAATCCCACTCTTTCAAAACCCTCAGACACGGCGAAGGGTTTTGAGTTGTTGCGATGGAGGGGTGCGAAGGCCTCGAATTGGTGCGAGCTGAAACACCAACAAGTTGCCTTCATGCAAGGTCAACCCTTGTCTCTCGCCTTGAGCCTCAACGAGTCCACTCCCGGCAGGGGCGGCAACCTACTCTAGACCAACAGGAGTACAGCGCTCGGAGATTTCGACCTTCAGAGTTAATTTTAACAAACCGGCCAGCTCACGATCCCGTTCATTTACCCCATATTCTGACAAACCTGACCACGACAAGGCGCCGGTGTTTCTCTTGGCTCAAAACACCAGACCTTCCGGCTGAGAGTCATACATTCTTCGTGATGCGACGCCAAGTTCCTCCATCAACCCGTCAGAGGCTTCCAAACGTGCTTCGATCCATCATTCTTTGACGAGGAGCGTGGGCCATAGTGCTAACCCAGCGCCGCCACACTCGGCCCGCTATCACAAGCTGCCGTTCATGGGATGAGCCTCGGACCAAATCTTTCAACTCCAAAAGCTCAACTGCTGTAGGTGGCTGGTGCGTCCACCGCCGGAAAGGATTTGACTCGGCACCGTCTCTCTTTGCTCGGTTGGGTGGGTGGTAATTGGCGTCTGTCACCTGTGACCGACACGGGAAAATGTAAAATAAATCGTCCATTCGTCTCTGATCTCGTCACGTTCGCTAACCGGCACTATATGTTCCGCCAGTCTTGTGTCATGAGATGCTCCCATCGCCCGCCCGTAATCGTAAATAAGAGCCAGGGAAAGGGAATTGCCTTCCCAAGTCGCGGCTCAGCGAAGCCTCCGTACCAAACCGCTGCTAATGCAGACCGACACAAGCCAATGAGTATATCCATGCCTGGTGTAGACCCAGTACCGCTAAACTCCTGTAAACACCTTATCCCAAGGTATCTGTGCAAAAACAAAGAAAAAAAAAAGTATGAACGCAACGAAAGTTCCGGTGCAGGTGATGCTATGAGAATCGAAAGCAAGCTTCAATCCGCGTCGGTGTTCAAAGCTAATCCTCGCTCGCCGGAGAATCGGGGAGTGAAGCCAGAATTTCGTCTTGCGTCTCTGTGTCGTCGGGCCACGTGGGCAGTTCGAGAGCCGCGTACTGATCTCCGGTCTGCTCCTCGAGCTCTTTGCGGAGGATTTCGATCGCTAATAGCCAACGCCTTTGCAATCTCTGCTTGCGGCCATTAAAAATTCTGACCAGGGTATCTTCTTCTTGTGCGAAATCCGTCGCCAAGTTCTCTATGTCCTGCTCTTTCTTATCGGTCAGTTTCTCGAGCTCCTGCTCCTGTCGCTCCAGAAGCTCCTCCATTCGCTTCGCCTGCCGGTCCCGCAGAACATTGATCTTTGCTTGGTGCAATCGCTCCATCCCATCTCGCAAGTTGTACTGTTGTCCTAGCAAGCGCAAGTCTCTCTCGGTGACGACCCTTGGCGGCAGGTCTGAGTTCTGGGTCCGACCAAGTCCATCGCAGTACGCCTCCATGTGCTTCAAACGGATCTTGACGCTCTTTTCACTCTGATCCAAGGTTGACCTCAGATCCATTTCCGCCTCGATTTGACGTTCCTCCAGATGGGCCGCGGTTTTGGCATGTCGTTCCTTCATCTTGTCGATTTGGTCCGAGTACCTGTCCATCAACGCCTGCTTTTTCTCGGCTTGTCGTGTCCACATGAGCCATTTCGTCTTCCGCATGTACGTTCGGAATCGGTCGAGATCTTCCAGCAGCTCGCTCTCCATCTTGGAAAACTGCGGGCTGTCTCGTGTCCGCTTCTCTGCCTCGATTTTCTCCGCTGCTTCGGCGGCGGCGGCGGCTTCTTGGGCAGCCTTCTCCGCCTCCAATTCGGCATTCCTGGCCTCTTCCTCCATTCGCCTCCGTTCCAATTCTTCATCGCCGTTGCAGAAATTTGGGCAACCCACGGAAGGATCCCAGATGGCGCCGCAAATGTAACAAAACTGAGCTTTGCATCTGCACGTCATGTGAGTACAGCCCTGGCTTAATTCGACCAACGTCCTGCACTTGTAACATCGTCTCCAGCCAGACTTTTCGCCCATTTTCAAGACGGCCTCCAATTCCCAGTCTGCCGGGCAGTCCTTTCCAATCGCGTGGGCGTTGCGTTTGCACATGACGCAGACTCTTGTCCGGCATTTGCGGCATACAACATCAAAGGGATGTTTCGGATCGATTCGGTTGCGTGGAGGAATGAATTCACCACAAGCTGTGTTCGGACAGAAGACCCTAGCTTCCCACGGAGTACTGAACTGCTGCACCGACTTCAAAAAAGCATGCTGCTCCTCTCGGGTGAGAATTTTCTGAATGATGGACCCTGGGATCGGCTGGGTGCAGCATCGCGGTGGCATCTTGGACTCGTCGGTCGTCGCCTGCTGGATCATTATGCTGAGGCACTCAGCACAGTACGTGTGGCCGCAGGGCAAGCTGTGCAGCTCATTTGACTTGTTGAAGTCGTCTCGGCAGCATATGCACGACCTGCCATGTCTTGTCAGCTGGATTATGCGCAAATAGCCAATGTGACGCCCTTACATGGTCGACTCCATCAGGCCCGATCTTCTTCTCCACCGAATCTTGCGGATCCCTTCTTTGATGCTAAAATAACTCCTCCTTGAGGTAACGCTGAACAGACTGTGCGCGGACGTATCGAGAGCGGCGGGCGGTGGTGCTTTTTGTATCTTGGGCTGATTTATGTTGGGGTCTAATTGTGATAAGTACTTGTCGTAGTGGGAAAAGGTGAGACTCTTGGATCGTTTTCTTGCTAGGGGATTTGGCGGCACATCGGCAGCGGCGGGGACGGCAGCAGGAACAGCTGCTGCGGCAGCGGGAGTCGTGTTCAGGGAGGGATGAGAGGTCAAGGTCGTGCTCGCCGAGTCGCACGAGGCGGTGGAAAAGGTTCGAACATGTTGGGTGGCGACGGTGGAAGCCCGCGACTCGACGCTCGAAGTGTTGCACTTTGCGGGGGACAGGGCAGAGGTGGAGATACCCAGCGCGGTGGCCCTTGTGACGAGTTCCTCCTCGATGGCGGCTTCCGAGGTTTGTGACGAGAGGCGCAAGACTTGGTGGAGATAATCGGCCTCGTCGTCCTCGGGGGACGGCAGGGCGGCCGGACACGAGGCCATGTCGGGAGTTGAGCTCGTCTGGCCGGCGAGCGAGGCCATGGCGGGTAGGGGGGATGGCAGAGGTAAAATGGTCAAGTCAGGGCAGCGCAAACAGAGGCATCGTGGTTCGAGGCTCGGTGTAGTTCGCAGAGATCCGGGCCTCGCCGGCCGGTCAAGCAGGTGAAGGGCGCACAACTAGTTGTCGGTTAATGCGCAGGCGTTTTGAAACGGCAGTTGCGAGTATTGACTTGACATCGAACGGATCGAGGGGAGCCGGAGAAAGGATGAACCCACGAGGCAGGGCTACCACAAGCTTTGACGAGCAGGCGAGGGGACAGCGGCAATGATAGGACGAGAGGTCGGGCCAAGGTTTCTGGGCGATGGACAAAGGCAGGCAGGGCAGGGAAGGCCCAAGGGCGGAAGGCAACCGGGCTGGGTTGGGTGCAGCGCGGGAGAGGGTGAGCAGGCGGTGGTGAGTTGAGCGAGGTTTTGGTGCGAGAGGTGGGAGGGCGGAGCGAATTGGGATGCGGCCTGGACCGCGGGCGTGTCTGACGGATGGAATGATGCAAGGTTTCTGGCGAAGGAGGGAGGGGGAGCTGAGCGTGTGCGTCTGCGGTGTACCGTGTGGATGTTGCGACAGCGCGGTCGGGAGAGGGTCGAGTCAAAGGGCGATTGACGGCAGGGCGAAAGCGCAGTTCTTGGGGACCCTTGAGAATGACGAGGGGGCGACAGGCTAGGCCGCAGCGGGGGGTTGAAGTAGCGGTTGAGTACTGTGTAGCAGCCGGGTATCTCTCAGCTGCCAGGCGGCCGACGGCGCAGGGAAGGATGGATGCTGTCAACGTCCTGGAACAAGACGCTTTGTTGAAGGGGAGGGCCGGAGCGAGTGGTGTGAGGTGCGAGATGCGAGATGCGAGATGGCGAGGGAGGCAGGCGGGATTAACAATGGAAGAGTCTGGTCTGGTCGGCAGCGGGCAGGCCGTGTGGGTATTGCGATTGCTCCTTCTTTTTTTGCTCCTTCCTGCGTGCGTCTGCTTGCCGTTGTGTTTACTTTTTTTGTGGTAGGGTACCTGAAGCAGAGCAGGCCCAAGGAAGCGCCGGATGGGAGCGGGACGCGGTTGTGCCTTGATGGTGATTAGTCGGCTGATGTACCTATGATGAGAAGGCCTTGGAAGTTGGGCGCGAGTCCTTGCAGAGTCGTCGGTCGACTGACGAGGTGGAGCGGAGGTGGATGCGGACGGGGAGCAGCAGCAGTAGTATGCCAAACTGTGCTGAACTGGGTGACTGGAAAGGGCGAGGTGCTCCGAGAGAGAGAAAGACAGAGAGAGGGCGCGAACGTGATCTCGTCAGAAACCCGTCGGTGACAAGTGACAAAGATTGGGCGTCTGAGGGCGGGCCGGGGCATCAGGACGAGGCGAGGCGAGAGCCACTGGACTGGCCTGGTTTGGGAAAGATTGGGGACTTTCTAACCGGCAGCCGTCGAGCGAGGCGTGGCCCTTTCCCTCCCGGGACTTGCCCAGGGCGCCTTGGGCCAAAGCCAATGGGCGCTTTTGGGACTGGCCTTTCCCGCTGTTGGCGCCACATCTGATGACCTGATTTCCAGTTCTTGCATGGTCAGCTTGGAGTGGCGGCACCGTCAATGGGCCCGTCCTCACCACTCAGATATTACCAGACCTACGGGCTAGGTCCAAGTACCCAAGTGCCTTGGGTTGTCTACCTTGTCTATGCTTATGTAAGGCACGTACCTTATCTGCTGCTCCTACCTGACCTACCTAGGTAGGTACTCCAGCCCGCAGCGCCTTCCTTGCTCTGCGCCGTGCTGTGCTGCGCTCGCTCAGAGTTGCACCTGGCGTGTAAAACACCCATGTGCCAAAGCCAGATTTGCATCTCCATGCTGGATCCATCCACATGTCGTCCCTCCCGGCCCATGGTTACATGCTCGTACACCCGTCAAACACCAGGGCAGGCAACCTTCGCCCGTGATCTCGATTTCCGACAGACTCGGCGTCGACGTGTTAGCCGCCGACCTGTGGGCCAAATTGCACCGTTGCTCCTCGCCCGCCTATCGCGCGCGGGAGGCTGCCGACAACACGACGGACCACGAGCCCCGTCCGTCTCCAGATTCATGCCCGATTCCCCATCGAAATCCTCCTCATCCTCCTCGCTCCGTCCCCTGTCCCGGACGCAGTATCGCCCGGCGGTGAGGCAAACACGACGTCTCCAGGAGCAAGCAGGCTCCTGAAGCCGAAGCCAAAGCCAAAGCCGAAGCAGCGAATTTCAAGGTAGATTGCTCTCCTGCGTTTGCACCCCGGTCCTTTACGAAGGAACATAGTGTGTAATAATGGATTTTTATTTGGGAAGCTGTGTATCTGCGCCCCCATACCCCCCCTTACCCTCGCCCTCTACTTTAAGCCCACCCCTAAGTTGTCCTTATAGTCCTAAAAAACTATATAAATTATTTTTCTAACTTTTCTAAGATAATTACTATAAGTTTAGATATATATAACTATTTTAAAGTTTTTTAACTTAATCTTATTTTTTTTAAATTAATAATAAATTTTTTTAAATTATTTATAGATTTTTTAAAAAACTAAATTATTATTTAATTTCTCTTAAT
>JAOWMA010000183.1:0-102155 GCA_025962755.1 Colletotrichum tropicicola | reverse complement strand
AATTATAATAAATAAAATCATTATATATTAGACTTAAATTTGATAAATCGTTTTTAAAATCCTAAAATAAATTAACTAAATAACTTAAAATAGTTTTTTTAAAAAGAAAATAAAAATAATAAAAATAAAAGTAATAGGTTAACTAAAGTTAATACTAGATAAAATATTAATAAAGTATACTTTTAAATATAAATCTTTTAAAAAACTAGAAAAAAATAAGTATTAATTCTTACTTATCTATTAATTTCTTTATAAAGATTAACTAAATAGTTTTTTATTTAATTCTTTAATTCTTTTTTTTTCTTTATATTTCTATACTAAAGAGTGGTTAGGCACCCTGTTAAAACACTAATTAGCTAAAGAGTAGTTATATACCCTTTTAGTATATAAGTATCTTATCGTTCCTTTTTTACTACTTAATATAGGAGATACATATTAATACTAGTAAATTCACTACACCTTAAGGACAGAATTACCCTTTTCTTAATTACTTTAGATATAACCTTAATACTAGTAATAGAAGACGTATTAATAAGCGGCGTAAAAATATATATCCTATAAGTAAGACCAGATAGACTAAGAACGGGCGCTGTTCTGAGCTCAACTAGAATATTCCAATGTATTACGACGACTAGTAGCTTATTTACTTACTCAAATCTGGAACGACTGTTAATATGCGGACTTAGAAACTAGTACGACAACTTAGTAACTTTGTTACGGAATTTAAGATCCAGTACTTATACAACGAGTCCCCACCCGCTACCTAGGTCGAGGGCGGTATTAGCCTTAACCTTTTTCAAATTACTACAATTACGACTTAAACATAGTGTACCACTATAAATTATAACAAAAGCACTACTAGCTTTAAAGTTAATACTAAATAGGACTAGTAGGGCACTGCCCATAGTAGTCTATAAGAGGAGCTGAGAGATTTTACTGCTACTATATACACCTAGGGCTTTTACTTTAATAGTTAAAAGGGACGATAGAATCCTCTCTTTCTAGATCTATCTCTTAAATAAGCCCTTTCACTTATTTAACACTTTGGTTGTCATCTAGACTAGTATAACATTTACTAATTAGGTTGTAATCCTATAGGCTACGTTTTGTCGAGAATGCGGCGGATTATTTTGCTCTCACTTAGGCTGACTTTTTCACTAGTGAGGAAGGACTAACTATAATAGACTTAATGCCCCAGGGCCTGTACTATGTGGTTCTTATCAACAACACTATCACAGACAAGCCTAACATGCCTGTTTCGGGAGGCCTTAGCTCTATAGATGACTGAGTCTGAGCTATAGGTTAAGACAGGGAGAAGATGATGTCGCCCAAGATCGGACTTTTTCTAATAATAACGATCAGGATGTCGATGACGCAGAAAACCAGGCGGGACAAGTGAATCCAACAGTTCCCGGTTCAGACTCTACTGGCGTCAACATTCGGAAGTACATAGCGGCATCTCCATTTAACAGCTCTCTCATTTCCGGCAATCTTAACGTCATCTTGCCGCCGATCCAGCCCAAGACCTTAGCAAGCTTGCAGTATAGTGCGAGAAGCCCTTTTCCGGAGCGCCGTCCTCAACAAGGTCTGTTCCGAGAGCCCGATTCGGAACAAGTACACTCTGAAGTTGGACACGGGTTTGACCGGCGGCGTTGGACAGCATCGCCGGCAAACCGTCATAATAAAACGATACTGTCGCGACTCTGCTGCGGGAAATTACTGACATCATCGCCGCCGCCACCGCCGCCACCGCCGTACTCCTCTCACAAGCGGATTCTGCCACATTGAGAGACAATCTTATTGCAGTCAGTTTTAGACGTCTCTATTGTCAGGAGAGCAGTTTCGGGCACCTACTGGATGGAGCATCTTGATCATAAGCCCACCGTCCTATGGGGCAATGATGCCAGTTATAAGGTATGAAAGGACATAGTCGTATTATTCATCAGCTTGGTCCTGGTCTCCTCTGGGTTATAGGTCTTCTGCAATGTTCTCGACTATGGTGCCGTGGACGACGGAATGACGGTACGTTCATTCACCCTTGAGTCACGGTATGGAGATGTATTAAACATAGACCCTAGTACAACACCAAAACGTGCCGCCAAGCGTGCTATGAACGACGGCAGTCGTTGTGGAGAGAATTGCAACGACGCAACCCCGAAGAAAGCCATTGTCTACTTGCCCCAGGCACCTACCCCGTGTCCTCGTAAGTGCCGATGCCCTTCGGAACGTAGGTTATCAGTGTCGCCAACAACAGGCCAACTATTCAGGACGGCAGCCGCTTCATCAGACTGGGAGTGCTGTCTTCGACCAGGTGCACAGGCGACCAGCATCCAAAAGATGAAGCTAATTGCCGCGATGGGCAGCAAGAACCAGTACGTTATCTTCGCAGAGAACGGCAGCGGCAGCGTCATCTAAGTCATTATGTTCCCGGGGTTCTCTCGGTCTCTACGGAGGCGAAAAGCAGTTTACTGTGCAGCACATGACATTCGACGGCTATGCCACGGGCGTACAGATCATCCGGGACTGGGGATGGGTCTGGAAGTCCATCACCATGACCAATGTCGATGTCGGCTTCCGCCTGGTGGGAGAGACTAGCACCAGCAGTTCCGTGGGTTCCGCCGCCTTTTACGACTCTAGCTTCGACAGCTTCGGGACTGCGGTCCTCATCTCGCCGCCCAGATCAACCGCTGGATCTGGCAGTACCAGAGGTATTATCGAAACGTGGCCTTTTCGTGTGGGTAAAGCTGTGGCTAAAACCAGCGGCGACACGTTGCATGCACCCTCGACCAAGATTGACCACTGGGTTCTCAGCACCGTCTATTTTTTGACAGATCGTCGGTTCTGTATAGTAGGGGGAGCTTCGGCAAGTTCAAACGACCGTCTGAATTGTCAGACCCAAAGAGAGACCCAAAGAGGAACCCAAAGAGGAACCAAAGGCGGACCCAAAGGGAGACCCAAAGAGAGGCTCAAAGAGAAACCCAAAGAGAGACTCAAAGAGAGACCCAAAGAGAGTAAGCTATAAACACACCAAGCTGCAGTATAAGAGCAGCTCCGCGGGCAATTCTGTTCACATTAAGGACCTTGGAGCTCTTGGCTACAGTGTCACGGACGACATGTCATAGTCTTTTAACATACTTTGTGCTTCATTCTAGGTAATATTTTGTTTGTGGATGTGGGCTCTTACATCCTCACCGACATTATCACCATTCCGCCTAATTAGTTACTACAAGCTCTGGGTTGCCGACCAGATCATTGATAATTCCGATCTTACGGATGCCACTGACCCGATGGTTCAAACTTCCATGTACGTGGCACGCGACCTTCTGGTCGGGGGTGCAAACCCTGGCCGGATGTATAGTACGGCGTTCGAGCACGCTTTCTTCTAGTAATACAACTCCCCCCCCCGTGCGCAATGTTTTTACGAGCCTCCTCCAGACTGAGTCCCCTTACTACCAACCCACGCCTCAACCACCCAGCCAGCCCCCTTCTATTTTTAGGAAAGCACTCAGGGGAAATATTTAGAGGTGAGGTTTCCGGGAAAAGACGTAGCAGAATGAAGCAAACTGAGGGAAAGGCTGAACGAGACGTGCTTTAGGTTAGTAAGGCAGGAAGCAACAGCAGCAGTAGTAGTCACATATACTTACAAACTTGTCCTCATCTTGGCCGCATTTTCAGATTACTTTATGCAGGTCGAGCCTAGAGCATTATTACCTCGTGTCGAATGATCTTCTAATCTGTCCGGCCTGAGTGTTGTTAGGAGCTACTTACATGTACTCCCCTTGCTGTAAATGGTCTTCATCCTCTTGGTTTTAAGGCGGGAGCATCACTCTAGATGCAACTTATACAAGTGTCCTCAATTCGTTTGATGGAAAGGCTTCGGCGTACTTCCAACCGACTGGACGGGACGGTCGTCACAGGCGCCATTTGGTCCCAGCCCTTGCTGTATCGTCCTTTATTCATCCACCATTCTTAACACTACACGCGTAAGCACGTGATAGAGCCATTAGAATTTACATAGTTGTGTTGACACGTGGGGGCCCGCCGCGAAATTTAACTACTCACGGCAGACAGCGCCCATTCGGACCATGCACAACTGACTTCCACTGGGGAAGCGGGCAGTTCCGCCATCTCTTAGCCGAAATCTTTAACTTACCCAAAGATAGTGCAGACACTTGGCCTTGAAATTGAAGAATCATAGTGTAATAAGCTGCGCCATTCTCGCTACAGACAACAACACTGCCACCAGTTCCAAAGTCACACTCCCGCAGGTCAAAAGGCCTGAGTAAATCACCTATCCTCAGCTTCCTCGAGTGAATACCATCCCGCTGAACGCAGCCTTAACTCAAATAACCAAAATAGATCACCTTGTTCAGCATCGCGATCCATCCTACTAGACTACTTGTCTACATCTTCTCAGCCCAGTCACTAGGTTGATTTTGACACACGCGCGGGATACAATAGTCAGACGGTTAAACACCCTAAGAAAGCAGCTTCAGGTTTCAAACAATAATATTAGGAGAAAGGCTACGAAAACAAATTCCAAGGCGTTTCTTTAAAGTTCACAATCCCAAGGAGAAGTAGATTATTATATAGAGCTGTGATCTAGCCAGAGCCGAGACATGTCTGGAAAGGAACCTCGGTGACCCATAGATCAGCAACGAGGTCGGTAGCTTGGCCGTTGGTCTCTGCATAGAACCGATGCCGGGGTATCTAGGCCAGGATAGGGAGTGATGCTGGGTTGTCCCTCCACACCAATTGAGCTCACATGCATTCACTCAGCGAGAAAAAAACACAACGTCCGCCTGTCGGACCGCTCAACGCCCGATTCCGAGCCGCTCACTTACCTATGCAGTCTGCTTCTGGTCGCCGAGTCCTCTCCGGTCAACACGGAGTAACTTCAAACTCATCCCTTCCTTGTCGCGTGCCCGGTCTAACCTGTGGTCCCTAACTCTCTCTCTCTCTCATGAGCGCTAAGTCTAATGGGAGAACCGGCAAATCATCTAAGCATGTCGTACTGTAATCTGGCATCCTTTGTTTGTTAGGGGTATCTACATCTGGACTCCTCGACGGCTATCGACCTTGTTTGTGCTTTCTGGACTTGTTGTCTGTACATATGCGGCAGGATTCATTGCCTGTTTCTTTGCGGGTTATGATCATACAGTGTCCTAGCTCTCTTTGATTCCGTTGGACGCGTCCGCGGGTGACGTGACCAGGGAGTAACTATAGCCGACAATTTTCCTATAGTAGCCTGTTGGTGAGACCTTAGTGCTGGGTCGGCTGGGGTGATATCACGTCAAAGTCGCCCAGCACAATGTCGGATAAGGAGAGCGATTTGAAGGCCCGCCACACGGTCAGGCGTATTCCGGGGAGCCTCTATCTACTTGGCACTAGCACTGGTCTTACGCGCTTCCTCTCGATCTTTAAGGACCCGGAGGCCTATGAGTGCCTCGAGAAGATCGTCATCTTCGTCCAAAGTGTGCGCTTCGTCCAGCATCTTTCAAACTTTCGTCTACAGCGACTACCTTACATCACCTGGTCCTGCCGAAGGATGGGTTTTGGGCGAAACGCAAGGCATCCATGCGGCCTCTCTGTAAAAGACATCCGGTTGGGTTGTTCATATGAACGGCCAAGACCTCAACGCGAGCGTCTCCGGGCCTCCAGAGTTGCGGGGCTTTTGACCCTGTAGCGCCGGATAGAGACGGGCGCGCATTCTACGTTCGTGCTGGGACGTTGTCCTGAAAGGTCGATGAGACGATTCTGGGCCAAATGGCAGAAACACGTTTGGCCGTCCAGAAGAGCACCGAGAAAAGACGCGTCGGGTCCGCGCAAAACACACCATCCCAAAGGCTTGCCGTGATGCCGAGCAGTCTCAGCCGGCCTGTACCTCGCAGGATGCTCTGCACTGCCTTGGACCACCCGATGATTTGGAAGACATAGAACTGTTTATCTTAGGGCTTGCCGGGGCCGGGGAGCCCCGGCGCGGGTCTGACCAAAAAGCGGCCATCGCGAGGATCAGCTTGGGAAGCCAGCAATGCGCTGCTCGACGAGACCTTCGAACTGAAAGCTATTACCCTGCTCTGGACGAAGTATAAAACGGCCTGACGCTCACATCGCAGCCCGGCGTGCGAGAGAGATACATGTTCGGCCGATAATGGGCTAGGAGACGTGCGCGGAAGACTGTCGTCTCCTCTGGAAACACAATATCCGACGCAAAGTCTCTCTGCTGCACCCTGCCCAATCGCCCCAAGGTCCAGGGTCCTCTGTTTGGAGGCAGATGCGCCGAAGGGCCCGAAAACGCGACGATCCGCCCGCTGATTGTCGGCATATCGACGGCTTCATGGCGCGGTGGACATGAAGCCCTTGCCATTCCAATACCCGCCACGCTCGTCCATAGCGTCAGCGTATCTGAACTCCGCCGCAAGCAGCCAGCGCACCAAAACCTCGCAGCCGTTCGGTTTGACGTTCCGCCAGGCGGACGTCGCCGCAGGCGGCCGTCATGATGCCGAGTCCAGCCAGCGCCCACGACCCCCGAGGCTGATTTCGACATCTCGATGCCGCGTACCAGCGGAGACGCCAGGTTTACTCCGCCCGGAACGACAAGCGTCTGAGCCTTCCTGTCTTTTCGGACCAGTACATACCATGGAGCCCTTTTGTCCTCCTTACTTCAAGCTTCCAAAGTTGTGGCATCACTTTTGTCTACGTGTGCGAATCAAACCACATCGTGTTGCTGAATCCCGTGTGATGTGACCCAAGGTCCCAATTTTCCGGTTCTTGGCGTGCCCGGCTCTGATTCATTTCCATTCAGCCGCAAGTGTCCGTCTAATTTGGGACACTCAACTCAATGGGCTTGTTGGGCAGATTCTGCGTGGTTGGTTGATGTGCGGATAGTTACTAGACGCGACATCGGGTCTGCTGACCCCGGGACTTGGGGTCAAGGTCTGCAGTTAAGTCGTGACCTCTTGTCTTGAAGTACCAGCATGGAACATGGTATACCGCGCAACTGGGTTAGTTTATTGATCTGGGAGGCATCGCAATGACGATGTGAGTTGGTGGTGGTCTGCTAGAGATGATACTGTAAAAAGATGCTGGTGAGCTCCTGCACTGTGACCGGAGGCAAAAGAGTCGGAGAATCCGATTGACGTCGTCTTGTAGTGCTGGATGTCGGTTTTGGTAATTTCGTGGTAGTTGTCGCAAGGGGAGAGCGACAGGATAAGGAAGCTCGTCTTGGAGAGGCGGTCGTATCTCAACACAAGAGGCACTTGTCCTCCGCTATTTTCTTAGTCTTGGGAGACTTCCTGTCTGCGGTTCCATTCTCGCTGGTGGTTCCGGACGAGTCAGATGCCCGCGCGCTGGCTTTTGTCGGTCACTTATGTTTTGTTGGCTGAGTCGATTGTCTTGGGCACCCGGCTTTTTAGAGGTACTAATCTTCGAATTGTCGACAATAAAAACGTCAGTATTACCAGACTATTCAATACGTGATCAGGACGCTCCCGAATGCGAATGTCGTCCGCGGTCCCATCGAAAGTTAAGCCCTGACAACAGTCTGAATAGCGAAGGTGAGGTATGACTTCTCGACCTCACTGGGGGGTGATGTGTTGGTAGGTGTCGGCCTGTTGGGTCCGCGCGAGGGTCAATGCCAGCAGCTTATCCGGCGGAAGCGAGAATCCTCTATTTCGTACCATCACCTCAAACAGGTTTGTGTGTTGTCTATGTAATTCTTCGGGCTGGCTTCTGTCGTGCTTTGGTGCTTCCGGCGTCCAGACCGGCGTCCCGGAGAGATGGATCCCGGCACAGCGGGGCGGTCGGCACCGGGACCGGAACGGAAACAGCCTCCCGTTCCGGTCCATCACGGTGTTGAGCATGCAGCTGAATGTCCTGCAGTCTGCAGAACTTTCTGCTGCAGCTGCACGCGGGTGCCTTCCTCATAAGCTACGACATGGTCTTTAGTAGAGTGTATGGGTTTGGTTCCAGCCTAGTTAGAGGGAATCCTGTTGATCCGTCCAGGCTCGTGATCCCTGTGAAGGTTTGTTAAGGCTAGCCTAAATTGCCTGACTAATCAGACAGACTGGCTCAACCAGCAGAGCTGACTAAGCTATCTGATAAAACCGTCCAACTCATCCATCCGACTCATTCATCCGACTCATCCATCCGACTCATCCATCTGACTCACCCGTCCGACTCATCCGTCCGACTCATCCGTCCGACTCATCCGTCCGACTCATCCGTCCGACTCATCCGTCCAACTCATCCGTCCGACTCATCCGTCCGACTTATCCGTCCGACTCATCCGTCCGACTTATCCGTCCGACTCATCCATTCGGCTAATCCGTCCGGCCAAACCATCCGACTAGTATGTCTGACTAAGCAGCCCACCAGCTGGGTCTGTGCCTGTCCAATCTGGTCGGAGACAATCAACAAAAACCACCTGGACAGAAACTCTAGATAGTGACCGGCCTGCTTGCTGACGCAATTGAGACCAGAGACGCATTGCGAGCTCACTCGGCGGTGTGCAGACTGGCGCAGCGGTCGGCATACATTCTAGCCCATCATGATCGGGTCCCGCGACGGCGAAGGCGGTAATGACGTAGCCACGCCCGAGGCGGCCTTCTTCTTGGCGTTTTTGACCGTGAGCCTGCCGACAAGGAAGGCCGATGGTGGCGGGCTCGTCCGGCAACGTGTTGATGAAGTCGGAAGAGCTCATCCGTCGTTGTCACGCCTTCTCCGGGTCCGGCCAAAAAGTCTAGTCAGAGATTCAGATACGGACTCGGCGGTACGTCGGGGCAGCTGTGCCTCAAAACCGCGACAGCAGCAGCACACACCGCAGACGCAGATTCTCGATTCAGCCAGCCTAGCCGCTGGGGAAAATATCGCGCTCTTCGATGGGTGTCGAAAATGGTCCAGGGGCGTGATGGCCGTTTCCAAAGCCCCGTCGACGCAGGCGGTCGTCCAAGCGGTCCGTCCCTTGTGATGTGTAAATCGTGGGCCTCGCGTTTAAGAACATTCCGTCGATCTGGCACTCAAGTGGCTTGTTGGAGCCAAGTGCTGTCACTGAGTCGCCCGTATCACGCAAGGTTGAAGAGGAGATGCGACCACAAACGCGCGGGACCTGGCACCCAATAATGCTGATGATATTACTGATGATATCGCCGAAAAAACTGGTCCGTCCAGCCAAAACTCTCCACCTAACCAGACCCAACCGGCTCGTCCGAGGTATTATTCAGGGATACAATGCTTAAACACGTCACGCCGTCTGTTCTCGACGCGTCGCCTTCACCACTGCGCCTGCCGACGTACTGCTCTGCCCAAGCCCAGCTCGCAGCCACCGCAGAGTCGGATGTCCCCATTTACTCGTGCGAGCCTCCTCCAAGCCCATTAGCCACCGCACCGTCATGGTACTCGATGAGCGTAACTCCCAGCTAGCACCTATTACTTACCAGCAACTGCGCGACGCTGTCGAACCCCAGAGATACATGAAGCTGCTGTATTTGCTTTCGGATGCAGCCGTGAAGTTGATGACAGCGCGCAGCAACGCGGCAATCTTCTCCAGAGCCAGCGGCCGGAACACGTCTTCCGCCTGACCAGCGTTTTGAGGACATGGTCGGTATCCCGTTTGGCAAGGACATCGCCGCCTCCGAGAACGCTCTCAAAAATCACCTCCATGCTCCACCATGCCCGGGACAGCTTCGCAAGTCTGTCAATGCCGTGCACATAGCCACAACACACGTGCAGGAGCGACAGTCCACACAATCACCCCTCCCCACAGACTCTTCTACGTTCCTGCGCGCTTTCTATTCTTTTCCACCCCAAACTTCCCTACCTCTGACGACCGCCTCGCAACGCACGACAAACACGCAGAAAAAAACCCTACCCAGGAGCACACACCGGCGCCAAAAGCCCAGAAACCCTTCCTACTCTCGGACTACAGGGCCATGGATGCCACTTGCGAGGCAGAGCCAGCATGTCGGGTTTCTCGTCGCCAGTCCCACCACAAAAAAACACTTTAATAACCGTCCAGCCCCCGTGGTCGATCCTCTCGGCCGGTCACTCAATATACCTCGCGACCGTGACGACAAGACCAAGAATCACAAGGCCAGACAGCCTACGGGCACTTCTCCCGCCGTGTCAATCTGCCGCTCTTCTTTGCCCAAGGTACTCACAGATGCCCTTCCAGAGGCACCACGCGAACGGATGGCTGACTGATGGCGCGAGCAGGCACTTCCATAGTTTGTCGACGCGACCCCCAAGCCCGGAAAGGACGTATAGCCCAAGTCTGAACGAGTACGCCACCACGAGACACAATGAAGAGACGGGCAGAGATGGCACATTCTCTAGCTCGGATTGAAAAAAAACGAGATGAACAATCCACCGGCAACTGTACTATTTGGGGCTCTCATCTGTCGCTCAGCCCGGTGCCCTCAGCTCCGGATTCCTGCCGAGACGAGCTCCCAGAGCCGATTGAGCGCCGCCCAGAAGTTTCACATCTCAGTCGCATCCCGCAGCGTTGGCTTCACGCTTTGTGCCTCTTCCCCCGCGTCCGCTTGATGTGGGCAGACGACTGGAAGACGGACGCCCCAGGCAGTGACTCCGAAGTAGCTGCCACCATCGTGGGCTTGTTGGCGACGTTTCGAGACGAACTCACTCCTCCTTGTCCCTATCACTACTCAAACCGCCGCGCCGCAAGAAAAGACAGGACGCTTCGTAGGGGTGGAGAGGTCAAATGACGCTGTACGTACGCCGGTGAAGCCATTCTCACGACCATGAGGCCGTAGTAAGGTCCCCTCTGCCTCGGACGGAGGCTTCCTGGTTCGTTGACGGCGTTGCATAATCTCTCAGGATGTGACCCGTATACTGTGAATTGTCCAACACTGATGCCGATGTGTGTCACCGTTTCGAATCCTCTGATTCCACTTCAGGCGGCTGAAATGTCACGGACGGTCCGTTCTTGACAGATTTGCGCAACGAGAAACCTATGGTTTCTGGCGTCACAACACCAAAAGGCTTGAACAAATACGGACTCGTGTCTATGTATATCTCGCAATCTCCAGGTTGAAGTTGCAGCCTGCCCTTGGAGCAACGATACCTGATGTATGAGCTCTGGCTCTTTCGTACCGATGAAAGCTCGACTTGCGCAGCGAATTCCACCTCTCCACAATGCACCCACAATAGCTCCGTTGCACCGTTCGCGCCAGAAGCTGTTCCTTGCCCATGGCTGCTAAGAGAGGGTGTCCGCCAGTGGTACCATATAATGTTTCATGAAACGCGTTGGAGCTGCGGTCAACAACATGCTGGAAGCCGCCCTTTCTCCCCTGTCTATACTCCTTCACCCTCATCTCTTGTGGCAATAATTTGTGTGTCGCGGATAGCCTGGTAACATTGATTGTGCCTGCAACTAGAAACCTGTTAGTATCCATGCAATGCGTAGTAGTTCCAGAGGTGCGTTCTTTACATACCACGAAACTCCCAAGAGTAGGACTGAACCCAATTTTCCACTGCGTCTGTGCATGATTGGTGTTGTCTTTCGTGGCACCAACGTTCTCCAAATACGTCATCTCAGCACCACGATCAACCTAGCTGGGCCAGGTGGCATGTCAACGACGGCGCTGCTGTTCATAGGCGATGGCAGAGCTACGGTCCTCCATGACCCTGTTCCAAAGGCTTCCGGGAGCATAGATGAAGTTGCAGGTGTCAGCCGGAATGACTGTGTGCTCGGACGTCGCATCTTTATCGTCGTCCTCGCGCTCTGTCTCACTGGCTGACTCGTCGGAGTCGAATGCATTTGCAGCTGTCTCTGAGCGATCCTCATCGGTTGTGTCACCATCATCCATGTCGCCGGTGTTGACTTCAAAGACCGGAAGCTCGGCCGTGGAATGGTCATTGTCGTCCTCGCGCTCTGTCACTGGCTGACACATCGGGATCGATTGCAACTGTCTTTGAGTGGTTGTCTTCGGTTGTGTGACCGTCGCTGCGATCCATGTCGTCGGCGTCAGAGCCCTCCTGCTTGCGCTTATCAGCGGCAGTTCCCAGGTGACCCACAGGATGCCAGATGCTCAATGCTTCCATCGCTAACTGGAGGTCGCGGCGACGTAAGACAGGGTGTCGCGCGGCCTTGGCCATAAGGCGGGCGGTTTCGAAGACCCGTATCATGTAGTCCTGGGCGCTGGCTCGGAGAATCCTGACTGCTTGGACGTCCCACTTGGTGTCGTTGTTCACTGCCTTTGATCTGGCCAAATCTCGTTGGATGTCGCGGACTCGGATGTGAAAGTCTTCCAAGAAGAAGAGGTCTCCGGGGATACGCATCTGCTGCACCGGCTTTTTGCCAGGTCTCTTGCCTTTGCGTCTTGGCGCCATGCTGGGCAACAGTATTACTCGTCAGCTTGTTGTTGGGGCGGCTGGCGCAGGTTGAATGAAGGAAGGGAAGAGACACGTACTCGAGGAATGACGTGTTTTTGATCGTGTTGCCGGGTGAGTAGTGTCTGTTCTGCGCAGGACCACAGGACCTTCAGCGAAGACTTTGATGGACAGTTCGAGAAGGGGTTGTGCAGACAACGGGGAGGATATCCGAGTTCGATTTGCGACGGGATTCATTCGGATTGAATGTCAATGAACTGAGAGCCCTAAAGTTCGCCGAGGCTGTCGTTGGTGTGTCGAGGTCGTCAGGGCTGGCAGAAACGCAGTCGGTCGGCGAGGATGGTGGGAGAAACAACGGTCAAAATGTCGCCGCCGAATGTGGCGCTGGAAGGCACGGGAAAGAACGAAGCAGCCGCCAGTCACGTGGCAGCGCTGCTTGGCTTCCTCTGGGGAAGGAGGAAGGAGCAGGCTGAGCGCATCTCGGCGCCATGCTGCTGCTTCCGTTTTTGACTGAATCAGACGGAATCCGCACCTGCTGCAGATGGACCCACGCGCGCTTGCCGTCGATCACTCGGAGTAAGTCAGGTGAGAGAAGCCATGCGCAACAGCATCGCGTCGTCCTCACATGCAGCTGCAACACAGAGCACCTCGGGGGTCGACTTTGGCTGTAAGAAGGGCGTCGGTAAACCTCATTTTGGCAGTTAAAAGACTGGACAGACAGCCGGATTTGCATTCAATTGGGATCCTGCTGAAAACGCCCTGCCAGTGGACGAAGCAGAACGGATCCAAACAAACGGCGTCGTTCACGGAAGATTTTGCCAACTGGTCTTTTGCGCGAGTCGGACCGAGGCGGGGAGGGCCATCAGGCCCAAATGAAAATTCATGTTAGACACAGACGCCGGAAGTATGGCGAAGACAGATCGGCCTGAATTGCCCCGGAGTCTTGGTTGTACTACTTCCCTCTCCTCCGGTTTGCACATACACAATCCAACTTCTTTTCTTTGCAGGCACGACTCATCACATCTCCCTCTTCCTGAGACGGAAAGGTACGAGATGGAGAATGGTAGGGCGAGGACCAAAAGCTCTCCAAGGGTCAAGTTCGGTGAGTCGATGTAATCCCTAGTGTTGACGCCGAATCCGACCACTTGCTGCTTGACGACCCATACAGTTGTCCGAGTGCGGACTTTGCGCGTGCTCTTTTTCCGTGGAAAGCAGAGGACATCTACAAGGCGCACTCTGCTATTGCTAGCTAGGGGTTCCCGGTCTGAGATCAACCAACAGATGTCTTCTGACTCGGCTGGTGCTCTCACTCATCGCAGGGTGTGGTGCCCGTTGGCCTTCGTCGTCAGCATTCGCAGGGGCTTTCCGTGTCTCTACGAGTTGTCCTTCGGATTCCACGGGAGCGTCCATCCCAGTCGTCAGTCATAGTCCGGTTGACACATCGACGCAGCGGCAAAAACACCCGACTGTGACTATGACCACGTCAACTTGCCTCCACCGCCTTTCTCTCCCTTTCTCTCTGTCTTGCGCCGAGAAGGATCTCAAAACACAGCAGCGCCAGCCGGAAGTCCGCCGCCGCCAATAGCGAAAGTTTTGTGGGCGGCGTCGGCAGCGACTGGCCAAACACATCTTTGCCGGACTGATGACATGCCTTCGGCCTTCGATTTGTGGCGAACCGGGCGTGGGTGGATTGGAAGCTACCTGGCAAGACCGGCGACGGAGGACATCCTGAGGCGCATTCTGATTGCACCTAAAATGTCCACGGAAAGCGAAATTATTCCGCGCCGGAGCCACCACGCCATGTCACCAACAGAGTTGAGCCACATGGCCGACCAGGCCGAGCCACTTGGCCGACCAAGCCACCGCTGACGTCACACGCACTGCTGACTAATCCAGCTCAAGGTTCCCGACAAACTGGTGCTATTCGCACCTGGCAGGCCAAACACCAACGGAAAAAGCTGGCGATGCCATTTTGGCCCACCGTCGGAGCGGCAGCCCCGTCATTACTAACGCGACCGATTCAGATGTTCGCTGCGACTGCCGAGATAAGCCCGACGCGGCAGGAAGACAACCAACCGCGTGAGGCTCTCCCCCTGGCCATGCATGCCATGTTTGCTCAATGTTTGCTCAATGTTTGTCAACTCGGGTGTAGCAAGGGGTCATGAAAACTTTTCGCACCCCTTCGCCCCCCCTCTTTTGTGCCCGTCGACCTCTCTCCTCTGTCACACTCCTGTCAATCCCGTTCGTAACATTTTTGATCTTGCACAACGCTGGCCCGGCCGAGTCGGACCCTGAAATAGGTACGACCGATGGAAAGTTACGGCACCGGTGATGCGGGTGCCCCGCCCGCCGCCGCTGGGTGGGGCTTCCCCGCTCAGCCGGTCGCGTTGCCGCCTCCGCACGCGACGCAGCCGAGCATGGCGCCGCGCATCCCAAACCCAAACCACCCCATGTACATGAAGCACCGGGTATGGGTATCGCGGCCTTTCGACCAAGAGGTTCACACCGACACTTCTCTTCCAGTGTACAAGCCTCCGACTGACAATCCTTGCAGAATGACGAGCAGGGACACGATCGGCACTACCAGATCCACTTGGTCATGCTCGAAGCCATCGGGAAGGGGACCATTAAGCTCCCGAGCTTTTCCAACAGCTCCGACATGTGCGTTTCTTCTGGGTGCCAGTTCCGGTTCATCTGGACGTCGAGATAATAGACGTGACTCCGCCCGACGTGCCTGTCGCTGACCTTCCTCCGGCGCCCAGAGACCGCACAGACCTCCTGGCGAGTCTTGATCATTCCCATGAGTAGGTCATCACTGAATCACTGGTAGACCGGCTGACAGGAACCCCGTAGAGATCGGGTGCCCATCAACCTTGTCACCTCGGGCAGGAGAGACCAGACAGAGTGCGGCGATTCAACAGCCCGCACGGTCCACATCATCACGATCCAGGGACAGAGTGTGGACCTGGTTTGGTTCCACCGGGCGGCCTACTCGTCCCTCAAACCCGGCGGCTGGCTGGTGCAGCTTCTCGTTATCCAGCGCGGCGCCGACGACGGCACGGAGCCGAATGACACGCAGGAAGCTCGCCGGCCGTGGCCCAGATCGATACCGAGGCACCTCTTGGACTGCAACTTTGTCAACGTCGGTTTGTGTGTTGCCACGTTGCCATTCAAGGTCTGGGCAGAGATCCCGGATGCCGTCAATTCCACCGCCCGTCCCGAGGACTGGCAAATGTAAGTAGGCCGTCTATTTCGTACACTGGCTCTGACACGAAAGGTACTGATGTGTGAAGGCTTGTGTGGGTGGCGCAAAAACCCCTGGTAGAGTATGTAGAAAAATGAGAACGTCGTGACACAGCTTCCCCGCCCGCGAAAGGCTTCTAAATTATTGGATTGTGTATGCCTGACTGCCATGTGTGAAACTGAACTACAGACAATCAATTGAAGCAGGGACCCCGCAGTACCAAAGGGCGCATCATGGGTACTTCTACCCCGGAGGCTGGGCGGATTGGGGAACTTCCCCATGCGAGATGTCGAAGGGAATCGGGATGCGAGCAAACGAGACAAGGAGGCCAGCCACACAGTGTGGCGCGGGGAGGGACCAGGGGGAAGATGTTATGCGGACATACCCCGGTCGCCGAAGTCACACAATCCACAGCCATCCGTACTCCTTTGGTGGCCGCCGTGTTTCTTTCTCAAGACAAGCTCGCTGTCCCAGCGACGTCCGCGCGACCACGACGCCGATAAAACCAAGGCCGACGCCGTTGCCAATACCGCAAAATGTCGATACTGACGCCGATGCCAACGCCGATGCCTTCCGAGGCCATTTCCGCGATCATTTCACCGCCCTGCGCCTCACCGTAGCCGTCCTTGAGCCTCCCGAGCCTCTTCCCCTCCCCGTCGCCGGCGTCGCCTCCGCTAGTAAAGAAAGAATGTCAAGCGAGGATGAAGACGGAGTGAGCGTGCGCAGAAAAGAAAGGTCAGATGTTACGGTGATGCACACGAGGTAGTACAAAAAGGTCCTGTTCCTGTTTGGCAGCAGCTGTGGCTAAGCCCATGGGTTCGCTGTGGCTGGGTCTGGGCGGCCATGTGGCTGTGTCTGGTCGACTATGTGGCTGTGTCTGGTCGGCCATGTGGCTCGGTTTGGTCGGCCATGTGGCTTCATCGATTGCTAAGCTGTTTTCGGCACAGCACAACTGTCATCGGCTTACCTAAGGTCAGAACGCGGGGTTGAGCTCGGCACCGGTCTCACATTATTCCTTAGTGGACCCCCGCCTCAGGGGCCAGTCGTCCTCCTGCTTGAGGAGTTACAACACAACATTGTGGGCGGCATCGCGCGAGCAGCCAACATCAGAAGCCGCATGCGTCTAGTTATGCAACCTTCGCATACTGTACAAACACCCACCGACGTCCTCCGTCAGTCCGTTTTGTCGTGGACGGTGGATGAGCTCGATCCCCCATCCCGAACACGCGACCTGCCTCGCCGAAGAACGACCACGCAAACGGCGCCGCTTACCGCACTACAAATGCGAGGAACGACAAGAACGGACCGACGACACACCTATTACGGCTCACGCTCTCACTAGAATCCGAGCCGACGCGGGTTTCAACCAGCCTGCTGCTGCAAACCAGCACGGCAAGCAGGAACCGAACGACAGCCTAGGCCCATTCCTTTCGCCGCCAGCTACGGCCTTTTCGATGCCCATCCCCCGACTCGTCCTCGTCCTCGTCTCTCAAACGCCCTCGCGACCGGCAGGAGGATGACAGCCCTCAACAAGATGCCTTCGAGACGCCCAAAGCTGATGGGCACAGCCAGATCCGGCAACACCCCTCTCGCAGCCACCACCATGGGACGGCCCGCCGGCGTCAACACCAACACACTCCTCTGGGGCTTCGGAAACGTCGTCTGTGTCGCGAAACTCCCCCCCCACAAAACAAATACGGCTTGCCTCGATAAACGAAACGTGGTATTGCATCAAGAGTTTCGTGACGCACGAGGCCTCCATGCCTAGTCTCTGAAATGTTTCCGCCGGCGCATCGACCACATCTGGGAGAAGGAGGGCATCATACCGTTCCCCCTCAAGAGTGAGGTCCTACTTTCATCTTTGTCCACGAAGACGTTGGCGTACTAACGAGTTGTCAGCTCGTCAGCCCATGGTCTCCGGAACTACCACTTTGCTGGTTCCGAGGACCGGTCACAAGAGCAAGGCTGGGAATTTCCAGCCGTCGACTTCATCCGAGACGTGATGAATCGGGCAATTGAGTGCTCCCTGGCGTGCGAGGGCGAGAGCTCCTGGAATCAAGATGTCCACAGACCGCTCATCGACTACGTTTTTCGCCAAGGTCCCCCCGAGCAGCGTCGCCTTGACTTCCTGTCGCAGCACCTGGACTTGGCACATAGGAACTGGAATTGGAAGTGGTTGTCTTTCTATCTAGTGTCTATACCTCTACACTCAGTAGAAATAGGTTCCTATATGCTGACTAAGGATCTGCCTTTCTGACTCAAAAGATCGCACGGAAAATAGATAATCCCTTCCTTGTGGATTCTGCTCACGGGAATGGCCTTCCGCCGAGAGAGCGCCGATTGCTGCGCTCTTCCGGCCCCACAGGCGCCGTGACACTTCCGTTACTGGTTTGTTCTCCTTGCCTTCTACCCTCCGAGTCAGGCTAACTCTTCCCCCCCTCTCCCACAGCACAAACGCTTCCATGTTAAGCGTCTTCAAGCTTAAATCCGCCCTATCGAAAATGGTCGACTACTGTATCCACTTTCTCCCCTCTGTCTCGGAGCAGTCCCTTATGCTGCCGCAACTGGCCGGCGGCCTCGACAAACCACGCGGACTGGGGCAACCTGAGCGGCCATCTAATTGCCCTCTCGATCGAGACTAGGCGCGACGGGGAGGGTTCGGAGACAGCCCTCTCACAGATTGGGACATGGCATTCCGCGCATTGGCGGAGTCTGCTATACGGGAAGCGGGGGCCGCCCGTCGGACTCGACTTCTTGCCAGGACTTGTCGTGCAGGGACACATGTGGTATTTTGTCGCCACGACGAGGGGCTAAGAGGGCGAACCGGCGAGGTTGGCAGTACGCAGACGCTGGTCGGGACGTATCAGATTCTGCTTTCGCTTCATGCCATCAAACGGTGGGCCGAGGAAGAATATTGGCCTGCTTTTTGCAGTTTTATGCTGAGGTCCTCATGACAGTGCTCCTGGAGCATCAGATCCTCGGGTGACGATGGACAGAGACTATCAAGGACCCGGCATCGACGTCACTGACCCGATGTTGATCTCGCAGTCCCGTGACGACCGTGATCCTTGGCATCGGACAAGCTGGTCTTTTCTCGCTTCCTCCCAACCGAAGGTCCGTCCTCATCAGCGACCGTATACAAACTATTTGCCGACCTGTCACCACCTCCTCTTTCTTCGAGGCCCAAGTCCCCATCGACTCCATTACCCCACCGACTCCATCCACTCCATCCACCTCAACTCCATCGATCATCGGCCCCATCAAACCATTCTCAATACAGACGTGACGTACCGCACGACTATCGAGGCTACGCGCTACGCAAGCCCAAAAGAGCATTCCTCAAGGAAAGGAAAGGGACCTCACGGCTAGGCGATGCCATGGGGAACCGGAAGAGGGATACCCACTCAATACCCAGCGTTGGTCCTAGGGTCGGCAGCATTGCCTGGTCTGTGTACCTTGGTCGCCAGCCTGTCTCTACCAACCACCTCACGCCACCCTATAGGGTCAAGATGCCCTGTCGCGCAGGCTCGGAGCACAATGGCGTCGACGGCTGCTATACCAGATGGGGGATCTTGAAGGTGCTGCCTGGGGCGCGGGTCCCCTCACTCCATGGTGTCTGCTCGAGCATTCTCTGATGTGACTTGTCTTGCCTGGCCATGCCCAGACGGAGTGCCGTCGAATGCGTGATTGAGCTGGTTTACTTTGCCGTCGAAGCGGAGGAACGTACGATGGATACGGAGTGGCTGGTCTTCTGGGCAAATGGTTAGGATGTATTTGTTCCCGAGGACCAGGTCATCTTTCCAGCTCCATTCCTACCTCGTGTATCTCTCCCTGTTTGCACTGCAGAAGCCGTCTCATCATGCACAGCAAACGGCCCGTTTTCCATCCCACAGGAGTTGGTAAATCCGTATGCCCTGTTCCCTGCACGCCGACCAGGGGCGTCCCTGTCACCGGAGCGCAGCTCTGGCGTTTAAAGTATTGCAGTGGTCGGCCATGTGTGTGCGGATCCCAGCGACAGGGAGTGGCTCGAATGGAAGGGGCGGCATGAGGCGGCGGAGAGGTGAGATGGTTGTCGTGGTACAATAGATGGTGAGGGGGTCACTCTGCGAATCCGACCAAGTCAGTCGAGTCCTTCAGTGGAGAAGGGAATGGAAGCCCGCCACTCCGTCGTCCAGGCAGCCACCTCTAGCGCCACTCGGCAATCTGGGGCTAGTCCATATTGGGCTAGACTGTCTTTGCGGAGCGGAGACGCTAAGCCTTACGCCGAATAAAGTCAAAGCCAGCCCCGCTTGGGGATGCGCCACGCGACGCCGTGTGTGAGATAAGCGAGACGATGAGGCTTGCCGTGGCTGGGCGGGTCCACTGCCCTGTTCTTGCCTGTTTCCCGTTCCGAAAGTACCCGCTTTGCACTGTCTCAACTGGGAAGCGACTGTCGACCCATCTTGGACCAGCTCTGGCAGCTGCGCCAAAGCACCTCCATCTTGGCCAACCTCAACATCAACGTCAACAACATCGCCGTCATTCGCAAAGGCCTGCTACACAAGAAACGGTGGCATCATGCGCTCGCCCTTGGACTGTTGGGTCACACCGTCCGACCCCAAAGACGCAAAGGTCTTGCTGGACCTCCTGTTTTTTCGCAGAGCGGCTGATGCTCGCCCTCGAGAAAGGAGTGGCGGGAACAGCGTGGCAAGAGTGCAAGAACAACAGGCATGACAACATGAGAGACCTCGACGGTGACTCCGTACCGAGAGGCCCTCGTGTTTGAGCTGCTGGACCAGGAACAACACGACAAGCATGACCCCTGGCTGCACGTCCACGACGACGATGCACCCGTACGGCCCGGGGGAACACTGGTTCATCACATCAGGCTGCGGCCGCGCGTTGGGCAAAGGAGATGTTCCAAGGAAATACCAGCTTCAACATTGGAGCTGTTGTCCGGTGCTGGATCCCTGGCCTGCTCAACATTGCCCTCTGTAGACTCTGATCGGGATCACAAGCAATTTGCGCAGGACTTTAAGGTTACAACTATTTGCAGAACTGAAGTCAATCTAGGACTCAGAAATTATTCCTCGGGCGGTGTTCTCTGGCACCCGGTGCTTTATATGGCTGCCCCGTTTCCGACTGTCCCTCCTTTGCTTGTCTTCCGTGCCTGTCGAGCTGCCTAACAGCGGCTAAGTCTTGGGAAACACGACGTCTTTGGACAAACTGTGGGGGGGTTTGCGGGTGGCCGGGAAAACACTGTGTCGGGAAGATCGGCTGAAACATTATTGAACGACTCAAGAAGGCTGGAGGTGATTGAATCAATGCCTGGCGACGCAGAAAATGTTTCATCTCTAGGGACCAGTCAGACCAAGCCAGACACCAACATGTACACACAGAAGCTCAAAGGCTTTCCATCATCCAACATACAACACAGTCCATTCACACCCCGGCTTAGGCAAGCTCGAAAGAAAGCAAGTTTGTCATCAGTTGTTCCAACAAAGGTTTCGCATCGACTTTGAACAGACCAATGCGGTTCATCACAAGCAAGCCATCCATGGTCAGGCCAGATCACCACATAGTAGCGTCCCGATCCGCAATGTACTGGACAAAGCTGTCTTTGTACGACCCGAGAATGATCCAGTCCTCATCCCTGTTGAACGAAAGCATGAGCCTCATGTGTCGTCTCCCCAAAGTCGTGATATTGGATTAGCCCAGTCTCTGAAATTCAGCAACCAGAACGTGAAGGGGCAGATAAGATGAAGTATTTAGTATCTCGCACTCGGCCTCCCATCACCTGAACGGCACTCTCGGCCTCCGCTTTGTAAATGACGGCGGCCGCCTCTCCTGGCTCCTTGAGATACAGTGTCAATCCGTCTGTTTCAAAAGGCTTGATTTCGCAAACAGCAGCCTCCTCATCCAAGTCTTCCGGCCAGAAGGGCTCTGGGCACAAAATGAACTGTCCAAGTGCAACCGAACAAAGGTTTTCCTTCACGTTGGCGCCAAACCGGCAGCTTGTCTCTTCCGGCCCCACCATCGACTATCCGTAATCTTCGGAAAGCCTGACCTTGCGAAGAGGCTGTCGATGAGGGACACAGCGTATACCACCAACTTGACCTCGTCGGCGTTTGCGCGCGTGGCACTGCCCTGTTGACGGTGATTGTCGTGGTGTTTCTGCCACTGCAGTCGTCGCTTTGGAAGTCGAGGCGCCAGCGGATGGCCGCGTCTGGAAATTATGTACGCTTTACAAGAGTCTGCTCGCCTCGGAGCCGGCCAGGAAGGCAGGGAGACTTGTGACGGACGTTGTCGTACAGTATCTGGATCGTTTTTGGTCAGCACTGCACGGATAAAGCTGGACTTTTGGGCATACCTACCCCGTCTCGGAAGAGCACGGCGCGCCAGGTAAGGGGCAGTAACACACGCCATACATGGCCGCATTGGTTGCTCTGGTGGGTGGAGGCGTGATTTCGTGATAAGAGGCTGCTCAGAGTTCCGAATTCCGCTTGCATCGATGACTCCCTCGCCATATACCGAGCAATCAGCATGGTAGGCAAACCGTTGATACGTAGGGTGTCTATGAGCCTCGCCCTGTCGGAGTGTCCGTGGCATTCAATGGCGGCAACTCGAGATAGCATGGCGCCCAGGCTGGACTGATGTTTCGTCCGCCGTAGCAAGACGTCGAGGGGGGAAAGGCCGCGTGAACATTTGACTGCATCCTCGCCGACGTCTCCTGCCTTCTTGCCGACGCCGGCAGCAGCCTCGCGGAATGGGTCGACCAGTAACCGTCCCCAGGAGTCGCCGCTGCTACTTCTTCTGTGCAGACAGAGCCTGCTACCCAGGCCTTTCACCCCCATAGCCCTCGCAACTCCTGGGCTCCTTGACATGGAGACTGTGTAAATAAGCAGGAAGGTATTGCGGGCCTACCGCAGTGGTCCCTGCCCCAGCCGGCAGGCGGACCCCGCTCCGGACCCCGCGCCATCGATCAGGCGATAAGGCGATAATGGCCCATACTTACGGCCTTCGGCCGTAATGGCGCCATCGTTTGAAACCTCCTTACTGCGGATGAATGAAATCATGCTGGCTCTCTAGTGCTCGCCGGCGTGTCGTTCCGGGACTGCAGTGTTGTTGCGCACGACGGCTTCGCAGAGCGTGTAGATGGCCCGGAGCGCGAGATCCGTCTGCTCGACGGACGAGTGAACGGCGGCCGGGCGCTTGTTGACGCTGGGCATCTTGCCGGCGGCGACAATGGCGCGGCAGTTGGCCAGGACGTGTTCGCGGCGGACGCAGATGGCTTCTTGGTCTCCTTCGATGCCCGGGTGGCCGCTGTCGGTGTGGGCGGCATCAGGTTGCAGGCTGGGATGGTCGCCTGCCGACCCGAAGTCAGTAAGTGAGCGCGTGCGCTTGCCGACTTCATACAGGAGCTCCTCGCGTTACCCTTGTGCATGTTCTCGTCAATCTGGGCTGGCGCCATGTTGGTCTGCGATCTGGTGTTTGCAGGTGTTGATCGAGTTGGAATGGGATAGGAAGCAGGAAGCCGGAAGAAGAGGAAGGAGCTGGGTGTGCCACGTGCGTCGCGTCCCTTGCATGGGCTCTTTCCTAGGTAGGTATCTTACCAGGTAAGGTAGGTACGTTCTTTCCAGAATGCACCCAACCACTGGGAACCGGCTTCCGAATGTGTATTCCGCGCCGGCCAAGCTGCATCTCGCGACAAATGGCTGCCTGGCCTTACCGGTAGAAGGGCTGTCTGGGTTCCAAGACATGCTTGCCGGCGTTGCGAGACCATCTGCTTGCTCATTATTGCCACGTCGCAGAGCCGAAGCCTCATCATCACCGAATTGGGCGCGGACGAGAAGACCGCTGCTGCAGTTCAGGTTCAGGGAGCAGTCGTGGATGTGGACAAAGACCCAAATGCGAGAGCGAATTCAAAGGCGGAAGCCACTGGACGGCAATGGGCCAGCAGCAAGGAGGCATTGGATGTCCTTGAAGGTGTGGGCAGGCACAGGCAGTTGGCAATCGGTTGAATCCAAGTCTGGTGTTTCCAGTCTGGGAGGAGCCAGCAGAAGCGGCATCATCAAGTTGCAGGAATGACGCGCACAATTCTGGGAGGGGCAGACAGGTCGGACGGATGGAGAAGGCGTTGGGCATCCACGTGGCTGCCACGGAACAACACATGCGTGGTCATTTTTGGCTGCCTGCCGTGCATACATGACGGAAGGTACATACCCAAAGTTGGGGCGTTGGGGGTGGATCGGCAGCCACAGGCAGGAACAAGCTGCCCGGCGTGCAGAAACTCCCTACCCAGTGGGGAATTCTTCAAGCAGAGTAAGTACCTACGGCAGGCAGAAAAAAGTGCCTCAAGTTTTGCGGGCACACACACCACGCACACTGGATGAAGTCCCCAAAACAGTGAAGGAATGACCAACCCTGGAACGCCTTGCTTTGACGACGCTGACGAGCGACAGGATGCCCTGGAGGAGCTGGAGTAGTCAGACCCAGACTACGAGGCGCCGCGGGCTCACATGTACAAGCCGCGGGACTCGCCAGCCCGAAACCGACCGCCCGCCGTTGTCTCGACCAGGTTCTGTCGACCAGGTGCTCTCCATCAGCGAGGTGAGCGGGACTGCCTGGTGTGCTTCTCGATGGAGAATAGTTGGAATCATCCCTCTGCTCGGCATCGACCTCTTCGCCGGGCCCATCAAGAGAGACATCGTGCAGCCGACTCCGTGGTAACAGACTTCCTTCGCCTTGCGGACGCAGCTGACGGGTGTGGAACAGCACGCATGCGTGGATCCTCCCAGGCTGCCTCCCCACCGCCGGCCCAGGCAGGATGGTCAACTACGCGATCAGTATCAACCCGACAGTCGACAACGGTCCACGGGTGCCGGCGGCAATAACGCGATTCCGCCAGAACATGCCCTTCAACAGCGTCAACTACACAGACTGTGAGACCCTGCAAAGACCTCCGCTAGCCGTCAGCATCGAGACGAAGCGTCGCGGGCAAAGGAAGACCAAGTCGGACCTGCAGATGGGCACGTACCACGCGGCGCATTGGAAGTTCCTGGCCATGCAGGCCGCGAACGGCATCGACATGCTGGACTTCACCCACAGGCTGATCATCGTTGGGGGACATGTGGAAGTGTCGCCAGTATGTACTGGAATGGCCGGATGGTACGCTTCCCCTCCCAGCAGAGACACTCGAGGAGATAGCCTAACAGGCGTGATGCTGCACTAGATCTTGTACCTCGATCGGCCCATCGGTACGACGGCCACGGACCGAGGCACCTTGAAGATTCTCGCCGTCATCCGGCGGCTGCGGCGGTGGACCGAGGAGACATACTGGTCGTGGTACAAGCGGGAGATGTTGGGGCTCGTCCAGGAGTAGAGTAGGGTAGGCAATATCAAATCATACTCAACAATGTCTGTCCGACCGGGTACCAACACATTGAGTCCTTGCCTTGACAAAGCTGTTGTTTACTTTGTAACTTGCGGATTGCAAGGGCAAATGTGGTAATCATCAGCCCGTGAGAACGTTGCGATGACGAGCTGCCATCAATATACAACCAGTTATTGGGTGCCCCCACCTAAAGAGATTCTTATGCCGCCACCACCTGGGATCCTTAGCACCTTGCATCAGGAGCCATAGGAAGAGGAGAATGTCGGTCAAAGTGTCGGGAATCCGCGGGAGAAATAGTCACCAGAGCCGGATATGGGGCGGCCAGGTCTCGGGCCTACCAAGTCTCGGGCCTGCATGTCGGAATGGACGAGGTCTGAGAAAAGTTGGAGCTCGTCGTGATCTGGGGAAGGGGGGTCCGGGGATGCTTCGGGAGACTCGTGCTCGACCCGGTCAGGTGTCTGGGTAATCTTGATGCGCAGGATGCGGGCTGAATGAAGCCGATCGGGGGAATTGTGGCGCTCCGCTGAGCCGACCAATGAACTAACATGCCCGCTCCCCTGACAAAGTCACGTGCTCACGTGTCGCGGGTATGGCAGTTGCCCGCAGTCGCAGACACCAGCAACAATCAACGTCAATTCTGCCACCAACACCAATCCCAGTCGCCTTTTCGGCATACTTGAAGCTGTCCGACAATTGCCGCCTCGTTTAAATCATGGATTCCCAGAAAAATAAGAGCAAGTGCTATTGCCCGTCCGCCGCAGTTCTCCAGGCGTGCGCACGCTGACGACGCGCCCTTCTGCTCCGTCCGACCTCGAGGCTCGCCGCCTTCTCGGTATGCCATGGCATGAACCTCGTTTTTTTCCTCGACTCCTTGTTCTCTCCTTTCTCGACTTCGTCTTCCTCTTCCTGAGTCGCGACTGACGTCTTTTCCTTCCAGATAAATTTGCTGCCAGCAAGTAGCGCTCAGGCGGGCAAACAAATTCTGCCGAAGCCAGCACACCGGTGCGGAAGTAACAGAGCACACCAACATCGAGGAACGACAGCCTCCGGACATCGAAGCCTCAGTCCTTAAGACAAAGAACGAGCCAAAGTCGAAAGAGACAGCAACCTCAATTCTGATGGCACCGACGAAGGCATCACCACGCGAAAATGGCAGCTGTACGACATCGTCAGCCATTGGGTGACTACCAAGACCATTGGAACATTCTGAAAGTCAAAGGACATACGAAACGACAAAGTGGACACGTCGTCATGGGGTCCAGCTGGGAAGGTTCGGTCAAATTGCAGCACGTGACGGAGGACTACGTGAAGGAACACGCCCCGCTATCCCCCACGAGTACTGGGGAGCCTCGGCGGCCGGGAGGTTGCCCTGTCTCGTTCTGTGTCACGCAAAAAACGGCAGAGGCGGGGCTGATGCTTCCGAATGCCCGGCGGAAGATGCTTGCAAGGGAACATCAAGGCACGAGTTTACGCGTCTCAGGTGATGACGAGCTGTATTCTTAAAAAGGCTGGTAAACCCCACGGGCGCACAAAAGGGGCCGGAAAGCAGTGGAATTGAATTTCGAAAAAATATCGATATCGTCTGTCCTTGACCCGTGCCAGCCAATCTCTCCATCCTCGAGACGAAGTGGGGAAGAAAGACAACTGGGTTACACAAGGCCTGGGGCAATACATGAGAGGGTCTGTTAGAGCAGTAAGTAAGAACATTGGGGCAGCTTCAAAGATGATAGATACTAACGAAGTTCCTCTCTACGTAAGCAGAAGTCCTACCTTAGCACCACCACAATCAAACACCAACGGATAACCAGGGCGCCTCAACTGAGAACCTTTCAAACGCGCACACGGCAACGTGACTCTTGATACGTCAGACGTCCAACATTTCCTTGGTCAGTACCCTCCAGTCCATCCGTCGTCGTCCACCGCCTGCAGTCATCGACAAGGATGCGACCGAGTGCAAACCTGGCGATGAAGACGCGGCGGACCAGCAGCGAGGATGAGCCTGGGAAGCTCAATCCCCACCACGAAGGCGGTCAGTATTGCAGGAGAGTGTGCAGTGCGGGATGATGTCTCTATGAGCGGTGATCTCAGTGCGGAAGCGCGAAAGAGGACGGACACGAGGCGGGCGACGAGACAGGCACTCTCGCCGACCCGGGGCTCAGCGACAAGAAACGACCGGAGTAGCGGATGGAGGAAGCCCTCGCTGGGTTTTCCGCAGAGACCAGCGTTGATTTGGGTCCCGAGCGCCAGGTGAAGCGGCAGTCCTTTCAAGTCGACGAGGCCGGTCGGTATGATGATTCAACGATGGAGGAGATCTGATTGTGAGGTGGGGGAGAAGAGTGACGCTCGCGTTCTTCTCATCCTGCGTGTGACTTTTATCCAATCCGGCACATACAGGGCCTATTGCTCGAGATTCCTGGGCCGTGCGGCATCTCCGAGCACCGCCGCGAAAATCTCGCCGCGCAACCCAAGGTGCGAAGCCACAGATGACGCGACGGCCACCACCTCGCCGTCTTTATCCTTGGCCTTGGCTTCGTCGCGCGCGACGACGACTGCGGCAAGCGTGTTACTAAACGTGCGCTCGACCTTGGTGGAATAGACAGGCGTGCCGTTCCAGAATATTCTGCATCTACCTGCTCCATCTTTTTGCTGGGCAACGCAACCGTGACACGACGTGAGATTTCCGGCGCTCGGAATTGACAGCCGCCAATGCCAATATAGAAGGGCCAGCAGGCACAATTCTCGCCAGGTCTTGCAGGGTCTGTCTCTTTAGGCTTCAGCGAGAATCCAGACACCGCCACTTGTTACTCGATCCTACTCAAGACGGTCCCAGACGGCTCTAGCATAGCCGGAACTACGTCGAGGTTGTCTGGCTGTCTAGGCCGTAATCGTTACAGTCGCTTTCCGGTCTAACATAGATGGTCAGGTCGAAGGTCAGGCAGCTCGAGTATGTAGCCAGGTGAACTGGGCCGAATACCTTACCCAAGGCGGAACGCCCAGTGTAAGAGACGGAATTATCTGGGTATACTCAGTGAACGAAAGACACTCGCCCGGAAACACCCGGGCGCGACCCAGCAGGAGCTCCCTGTAATGAAGCAATCGAAACACCACCCCGCCCAACCGGACCAGAACTGGAGACGACGCCGGTTAGCTGCACCCCAGCAACGGTGGAGGGATCGCTGCAGGGCATCTGCGGCATCTGAATCATACACCGCGGATTGGCTGACGCAAAATTGCGGCCGCCGACAGGGGACGGCTGTTCCCGATCTTGCCGACATCGTGAGATGCATTCTCTGCAAGCGTCCGACTGGGTGGGATTCGTGGCACTGCCCATTGAGGAGGCTATGACACAGGGGTAGGTACACCATGGCTTTCTTGGACTCGATGACTCGATGGACTCGATAGACTCGACGGACTCGATGGACTCAATGGACTCGGTGACTTAAGGTTTGATTACGTCAACGATCTAGCCATAGCAATAAAAACGGCGAGGCGCTCGACCAATTCAGCTCGAAACTGACTGCGATTTCTCCCGGACCGCCTCTGGCTACATACACTTGGTCCCTGGACTCAAAGACCTCTTGAGAAGGCCGTGATCGAGGGCCATGCATGTGACAGCCAAGCTCCATTTCCACTGTCCTCCTTTGACCCGATGGAATCTCCATAGCAACGTGCTACACACTCCTGCACCCCTCGTAGACATTGACGCAACGGGCGCTCCGTTCTCGAATTTCGGTCCAACCACGTTCAGGAGAAACGGCGACAATGACTTGGCTTCAGAGAAGATCCACGGCTTCTCGGATGCAAGACTGGATCTTGTGCAGCGGCAGCTGGATCGGCGCAGGGCGGGACCTGGATTTTGGCGGTCAGCAAAAGGCGACGCCTTGCAACGAACAGAGTGGAAGTCATGTACCTGTCGTATCTTGGGGGACGGATGTACTTCGTGGGCAGTTTTGTCGCGTCGCCGACGAAGTCGGATGGGAAAAGCTTCAGGCAGGCGTTCGCCTGGGTGACGGGAGTCCATTTCATGATCCTCTTGGCACGGATCACATTTCCGTCGTCGTCCTCGACCGCCACCTAGGCGGCGACGACGCAGCGGTCAATGTCGTGCAGAACGGCAGCCGCCATTTCGTGGTATCGGTCCGCCTCGTCCTCTGTCCGGATGTTGTGGTATGGTATCTTGATGCCGATGGCCACTCGGACCTGGCCTCCAGGCGTCATGATGAAGCTCTGCAGCCTCTCGCGAAGCGCCTTCTCGGTTTTCGGGTTCGCGTGAGAGACCTCGAAGATGATGTGTGGGACGACGGGTCGTTCCTGGGGCGTCGCGGCAGACCAGGAGCCGTCGGGGTAGAGGGTTTGGACGGCGCGCTGGCCGAGCGAGTAGAGCTTGTAATCAGGCAGGGCGGCGTCGAAAATTGATTTTGCCTCGTTGTAGACGATGAAACCGATGTGCTCTTGTACGTAGCCGTGGATTGGGCCTTGGCTCATCTTGAATCGGAGGGTCGCGAGATTGTTTCCGGGAAGGACCTCGAGTTCGGTTCGGAGCTTTGTGACGGCGATGGTCGAGTCTTGGGCGAGGAGAGGGAGGAGTCGGCCGTAGGCGACTCGGGAGAAGGGCATGGAAAGGTTTGAGCAGCTGCAGAAAGAGCTTCCATGACGACCAGCAAGGACGCAAGCCGCAGCATCACAAGCCATGTTGATTGCGTCGGATACCGCAGGGTCAGTGGGCATGTGGTCGTCCATCTAGGCGCGCATGCAGAGGTTAGTGCTTGGTGAATCCCGATATGAGGAGAACAGGAGGGTTTTCATACTTTGGAGTGCGCGTTGCCAGAGCAGCAGCAAGATGGTTGTTTGTATTGTTTGTGGGTGAGGGTGAAAGAGATTTGCGTGATGTGTGCACGCGTGAGGTAGGTGAACAGGCAGGGAAACAAAGGAGAGTAGGTACCTAGGTACCTTATCCCACCTACCTACCTACCTTACCTAAGGCGGGGAGGTTTGTTATCTGATAAGCCAAGATCCAAGAGATAAGATAAGATCTTGCACCTTCCTCAACAAAGCCGGCCTTGTCTGGATGTGCAGCCAAAGGCTGCTCAAATAAACAAGCAGCAACCAGAACATTCGACTCTTTTTTCCTCCTCGACATAAGTTGAAGTCCCCATCGCAAGCCTTGCTGGTCGTCACCCATCACACATCACAAGTGCCTAGAGCCTCGGTTGGACCAGGCCAAATGCTGGTCACAGCAAGGCTCAACAATGATGGTCAGATGGTCGGACTTTCCAAAAGAAAAAAACCTCCTACTTGTGTCAAAAGCCCAGTCGGCCAGAAAGACGTGCGCTTCTGCGTCTCTCTCCCTAGCTCTGGTCCGTCATCCGTCTCCCCTGGATGCTCCGCTGCTTCTCGTTCTCGTGGTGCATCATCCCCAGCATGAAGAACCGCATGTATGCGCTGGGCCTTCCTGCGCTCTTCTCCAGCCAGGGGCGGTCCATGTTCACTCTCTTCTAGATGCGTTGGAAGCCAATGACGGGTTTGCTAACATCTCCTTGTCCTCCTCCCCCCTCTCCTCCCCCCTGCTTCTCAACGTTCCCATTTGTCATGCTCAGCACACCTCGTCCATGGCAGAGGCCCCCTATACCGAGACCTCCTCATGGCGATGTCGGCAGCGTGACGTTGGGCCTGGGCAGCGCGCTCTTGTCGGGGCGTCCGAACGGGTGTTTGAAGGATTCGAGGTTGAGGAATTCGAACGAAGCAGGTGGCTTCTAGCTGAAGATTCCCGTCATATTTCTCGCGCAGAACGTGAAGACTTTTGTTGATGAGTCGTTCGAAGCGGCAGCTCTGCTTGGACGACCACATGTTGGCGCCCGGAGCTGAGACCACGACAAAACCTGCAATATGTCCTGCATCAATGCCTGCACAATGTCGACGTCAACCTCGCTCCTATTTCTTGTGCGACACGATGGCTTTCCGGAGCCGAGTTGCCCTGCAGGGCAGCACCGCCGTGGGTGACACCGCAGCTCTCCACACAGCACCGCCAGAACGCCGCCCTTTTTCCGGCAGCCGGCCTCACAACACCACCGTACCAGAGCCAGGACGCCGTCTAGGGACCGCCATGTCGCGTCGTCAGTCGCCGCCGAGTGACCATGCATCTTCTGCGTGCCAGCGAACGCGGAGCCCCAAGCGCTATCGTGGGCGATGCAGACGACGAGTCAGTCTTCTGCGGGCGCACGCGTCGCGGTGAGGGAGGACTGATGGCGCGATAGCGAGGCCGTAGATGATGCGCCAGCGGGCGTGCAGGCTGTTGCGAATCCGTCCGCTGATGCAAAGCGTCATTCTGATTGTGGTTCCCGGTCTTCTTAATTCCGTTGTTGATGCTGACGTTTTTGTAACCGCTGGACGTGTCTGTGGAAGGACTTGGAGATATGGCAGCGTGGGTAACGGCAGCAAAGTCCCCGTAGTCCACGCGACGAAAAAGGGTCTTGCTGGCAATCGCCGGCGCGTGACTCGTTTGTGATGGTGATATTGGTCGCTGTGTTCAGCGAGTCGCCAACGGCAAAGTGTGCCATGTCCGTCGACGGCGACCTTGGGATGTTCTGGATCCAGGCCTGGGAGAGACGGCCGGCAGCTCGGTTTTCTAAATCGGGATGCCCGTGTCCTGACACTGCAAAGAAGGTGTCCTGACACTGCAAAGAAGCTGGTCCTCGCAACACCACCGATGGGTGCCAAAGTTGAAAGATCATTTATAATGATGCCGAGTTGGTGATGCCGGCATGGTCTTGGAGTGGGTCTGACTTTGAGAGGACGGACACAGCGGTAGCAGCCGGAATACAGAATTGGGCGAGAATTGTGAGACGTTTGAGATGGCCCACTTGAGCCGTCACTAGATTCCTCCAAATGGCGATTAACTGCGGTTTCTGGTTTGTGAACGAATGCCTGGCGGGCCTAGACGACTTCCGTGTCCGCATCCTCAACGGTACATGCGCCAAGTCTGCGGGGGAAGTCTACATCCCTCATCGTGTCATTGAAGCTTCAACTTCTGCCTCTAACCAGAGCTTTTTGCTTTTATTAAACCTGCGAGCTAGATATAAAGTAGCCCCACTTAGTCTTCCAGGCGGCCCTCCTTTTTGTAGAATCTCAATCTGTTGCCGCTTTCGATCCTTCACAATCTTCTCCGAGCCACTGACATTATCACAACTATGACTACTTCACAGACTGGGCAGCCCTCCAATCTGCACGCCACCTCACACTAGTTTACCCGTTGACCGCGTCCCATGTTGTTGACAAAGCCCCTGATACTCTTTGAAGAGTAAATGGCATCCTCGCAACCATCTTTCTCTTGATGGTACTAGGAAACGTCAACATTCTTCCCCGCCAGAAAAGCTACATAGGAGCCCTGGCCAAGGCCCAGCTTGGTCTAGAATGGTGGCATGGGAAGTATGTGAAGCTGAGACTCCGTCTGCCAGAAACACTCGACGGGAGACTTCGTCAGGAAATGACACTATGGGTACCAAGTCAGCTTATGCTGGTTGCTATCCAGTAGCCACCCAATCGTCTCGCCCCGACACTTGAAGGCGAGCCGACCCCGGTGGTCTATGACAGCTAATCGTGGCTCATGGAACATACCAGGGGAGACACGACGGGCCGCAAAGGTATTTGGGAGTCTTAGTCTGCGACGAGTCATCCGCGGTCTGGAACTACCAGTGTTTGGGGCCGGGAAAGTGGAATGGAGGGCGACGTTGTAGAACATATTGAACAAGAGTGGGAGTTTGGGAGTTTGGGATTTACATCCGTCTAGTACCTTGGCTTTCACAGTAAGAATGCCTTATGAGTTGATTGATCAAGCGAGAGAATTTCGGCCTGGGGAACGAAACATACAGAAACGAGTCAAGGCGACCTGTATGTCGGCTGAATGGTCCGCATCATACATGTGGGATTTCGTCGGCGAGCCTCCCCACGAACGAGTCAGGAAAATTGTGCCAATCAACCTGGATTTTCGAGCCAGTAACAGCGAGAAACATGAAACCCCGCATTCTTTTCATGTCTGTGAGTCTGTCTCCCATTGTTTTCAACGTTCAGACAGTCGGCTCCAATCCGCCCCGGGGTTTGGGGGGATGGCGATCTTGAATGAAGCTCTTCTTCATCCATCTCAGTCTCGATTCATTCTCAGCCCCATCTCGGGGTTTATATTTTGGTCCCGCTGGTTTCTTCTCATCTTTTCCGCTGGTTTCTTCTCATCTTTTCATTGCTGTGATTTGGCCCATCATTTCCAGCGCCACTGCCATGAACAGTCACGAAATTGGCTCATCTTTCCTGCTGTCGGGCAATTATGCATCGAGTCAACAAAGAAGAAAAAGAAGGGAGGTTTCCACTCAGCACAACTGGGTTATCTAGTTTGCGAGTCGAAGTCTTCAGACTAATATCAAGCTTTATTGAGACAGGCCTACGCCCGGTGGCTGGATGGGTACACCAACAATGCGTCATAAATCGTCGCCGATGCCCGTTCAAATGCACCCTCATCATTCCCTGCGGCACCCGCAACTCGCATGATCAATAGAAATCTTTCTCGTCCGGACTACCCGCTGAGAAGATTCAGCAGCGTGCGGTCCAGATGACTACCGCCCGAGAACATCCCCAAAGGCCCCTTCGGCAAGCATACAGAGACTGGCAAATGCAGCAGACATATGTTCCGGCCATTGACGCATGAGTCCAACGACAGCAGTGAGACTTGGCATCCCGCGGGCGCCAAATCGAAGCCTACCACCCTTCCTATGCCCCGGGCTGCATCGGCCATATCGCCCTTTCCCAGAGAACAGTGTCCGACATCGAATTCACGCCGGTGGCCGCCAAGCGACCATTGTCCGCCTCGCCCTCACGGAGACCATAAAGTACGACGGGTCTGATGGTAATATAGAGAGAGACAATGAGATGGCGCTCGAGGCTGGATGGGACCGACGACAATAGCAGCGGGGATGAGGATGATCGCAGAACGAAGCGCGGAAAGGCTAGGAGAAGGTCAATAGTGAACTGGGGAGGCTATGGGGGTGCGCCTTGAAAGTAGGCCAGCTGTCTGTTTCCGCCTCAAAATCTTTTGCTGGGCTCATCGGTCATCTGTGCGAACTTTTCATCTAGACACGGATGAAATGTAGGTTCACTCAATCTCTTAGAACTGCTGAAGCCTCTGTGTATATTTTCGCCGTCTCCGCATCTGTTTGGTTGGGAAAAAAGCCTTCAAATTCTCTCATATCGAACTGAATGACTTCCTTAAGGCGCCCCTAACTCCAACTTCAGGTCTCACAAGTGCGGGGATGTAGCCTCGTAGATCAAGGCGAAAATGTCGTAAAGCACACACGGTCACACCGGTCGTCGGGGCATTGTATGTGAGCGATTTGAGCAACGTCGAATCAGGCCACTTGCAGCCGGCGACTCAAAGAATCAAAAAACATCGAAACAACAAACAACAAATAACAAACGCGTGACGCGTCCAAGCACCGAAAGCCCTCCGCAAGGGCAGCAGACAAGGCAGTTGTGCAAATATCAACAAAGGGTTGAAAAGCGGCGCTGATAATGGGGGATTCGAGGCCGGATTTGTTGGGTCAGTTTGGAAAAGACGGCACATCATCCGTCGTTCTTTGCTTCTTCGCTTCTTCGCTATCGTGCTTGGTCTCGTTATCGCGCTTCTCGGCCTGAGCTTCTCGCTCATCAACGGGGCTTCACCCGCATTGCATGAAACGATCGCAGGCGAGAGACCCAAATCATCATTGTTGAGGGGGCTGTCGTTGCCGAGAAAGATTTCCAGCAGGGAGGCGCCCTTGTCGAGAATACTGGCCGTGTACTGCTGGCCGAGCCCCATGGTGACGTCGTCCCGGCGGTGACATCTGCGCTTGGCTCATAGGGGCATTTCGTCCTCGTCCTCCGTGTCATCGACCGCCCGCTTCTTCTCTGAAGCAGCCCTGGTGTCTTTTCGGACAAGCTCCGGGGGGTGACATTTGCCTTGAGGTCTGCAGGAGAGCGGTCAGTTGGCATGCTTTGATGGAAAACGGTTGTGAGAAGAGGCTTCAACTCAGGGAATGGGAGCAAAAGAAAACAGGGCTTCCGGGAGCCCTGGTGCCGGTGTGCCTCTTGAGACTGACAGCCCGCCTGCCACCATTTCCCGTAGAGAGCATCCATCTCGCATGGTTCGGACTTCGGCGTCGGTTGCGCGGATGGCCTGGACAATGTGGATGAGATCGGCGAGGCATTGCTTCATCGCGGAGTGTGTTTCGACGGAGAACTGACCAAAGCCCGCCACGTCATGGGCGGAAAGGAGAAAGGGTATTGCTCTCGGAGGAGGGCACGATGGTGCAGGCGTAAGGCGTGCAGGAGGCGAACTGATGGACGAACAGCAGCAAAGCCGGCAACGGGCGTGGCGCCATCTGCGGCGGTGACGACGGCGTCGGAGACGAAGTGCGGAGATAGCAGGAGTCCACGAGGGGCACCGCTCGTTGGAATCTCAAATGCGCACATTCGGCCGGGGATGGAGCTCGGCGCTCTCGAAGGCCCGATTCTCGCGGGCGCGTCGCACGAGCACGCTGGTGAATCTTTCAGACGCTGACGGATTCGCTCGGTGCGAGTCCTCCATCCCCGGAGTGGCATCGCTTGTTTGGGCGGAAGTTACAGTGGTCTGATGGTGATGAGACGTTGCGGCTGGATCCTGTGGTCAGACAAGGCGACTGAAATCGATAGCGGTGGGAGAAGGCCGCGATAAGACGTACCATTCGCACAGTTGAGTGTCCGACAATGGCTCTGGATTACAGGATGCGGCGGCGCGGCATCTGCGCTGCAGCAGGAGTGGCGGCACAGTTGAACTCTGGATCTCCGTCCGGTTTCTAGTCACGTGGGTGTCTGAGAACAGGAGCCGCAGTGGAGGGGTGAGGCGGCCAAGCCAGTTGGGTACCTTCCATGACGGGCATGAAAGTGTGGGCCGCAGTGGGGCTCTGAGCGGCCACGTGGTGGTCCCTGCTCTTTCCCGAATGAGGAAGGGAGATGCGGGGAAGACAGGGTCAGCAGACAGAAATAGAAGCCAGGGGCGGGTGGTTGGGGGTGGTGGCACACCGCAGACTCGGGCCGGGTAGGCACCTTGCTCAACCTCAGAGATCGATGCTCGCTTATTACAGCTCCTGGCGCCTCTCACAGGGAAGTAATGTCGTGAGAGCAGCAACCAAAAGCAATACTGGACGTACCCAGCCCACGCTCCTTATTCCCGCGGCGCAATGCGCAGGAGGCTGCAAAACGTGCGTTACTTTGCAGCTTACCTCAGCCTGCCAACCCGCAGCCCCGCATCCTGGCCTTGAACGGTTCACTGGTATGATCATGATCGGATAAGTCTCTACCAGACAGACGCTTCCTTATCTTCTCGGAATGCAATATGAGTCATCGTCAAGGACAAAACGGGAATTACGGGTCTCATGATCATAGAAGACCAAGACGGCGGGGTTGAACACGTTCCCGGGAAGCGGAGGTCCCTTGGTTTGGGAGCATCAAAACTGCACATCCATTGGTGATCAAAATCCGCACCACTGAGAGCCGTCAATTACCACCGCCAAGAATGTGAAAGTGATAGCACACTGGTAATCCAATTCTGACCCAGCAGCGGCTGGTTTCGACCTCTGGGGCCAGCTGCATGATCTTGGATGCGGCCATCTGCATTGTTACATACATGTAGATTGGAGACCATGCATTGGCAGAAACGCTGGATCTCAACTGCTTTGTCCTCTGCCAGCTGTACTGCTGCGATTTTCGCTCAGGAACTACAACCTCTTGTGAGAACGAACTCCAAATACAACCGCCACAGCTTGCACTTCGATCGGTCTTGAAGTAACGATCCGATTTTAGAGATAGTTAACTTGCCGTCCACGAAAGAAATCGCTTGGCGCTCTTATTACGCATATCAAACGCCGTAGCGTACGCAGCGTGGAGCGTCCGCCTTGTTCGCCGTCTTTCCGATCCTCAGGATGCCCAGCTGGGACGCGGTTGGTAACCGCCAAAGTGTCCGGCGCAGTTGTGAGTATCTGGACTTGATCCGGAGAAGCCTGAGAACTGGCCTGAGAGAGATGTTAACAGCGATTAGCATGCTCAGTAGAAGCCTCATCAATATCGGCCTCTGAAACTGTGCATGTTGGAGTCGCGCGGAGCGAAGGGTATCATTCACATGTTGCTACGTTTTGGCGACTGAGTAGTACTAAGAATTCAACTGCTTTGTTGCGCTCCAGCATCTGGTTTTTATGCGGATCAAACGAATGACCGGGCGCTTTTGAGCTCTGCTTTGGAAATTTACTTGGGGGCCAATGACGCAGGGAAGTAGGAAAACAGCCCAGACTCCCTAATGAGCAGGTAGTATGTTCGGAAGCCTAAATGTTCGTTGGCCTTAGTATAGTGGTGAGGAACTGACTTACCAATGACCCAAGGGCACCTCGTGGGCCGCAAATCCATCTTTAGTTGCAAATAGAAAACTTCCTTCGGTACGTACAAGAATCAAGTATTCGTTCTTTTTTCTGAATTAAAGGCACCGTGGTCCCGCTTTCTCAGGTAAGAAGCATACTTACACACAGCAGCGCATTTCCAAGCCTGTGACGGCTACCGCCTCTGGTCTAAGCCATTTATTATTCCGCCGAAAAAGGGCGTCCCCCGCGTCAGGCGAAAATACCTTTTTGCAAGCTGGCAGGCGTTTAGGTATCATTGCCATGGAATCCGGTATGAGCTCCTACCCATGATGGCAAACCGCATGATCATCCAAGCCCATCTCGATATTTGATAAATTCGAATAGAGTCAGCCTCCATTGCCATGCATACTTGAGCTTGTTCTACTGGGTGAAAGGAGGCCCAAGTGTGCTGATATCCAGAGAAAAGAATTAGACAAAACCATTGTCACCTTGACTCTGAATAGTCCCCTGGAAGACAAAAAATGGTCGCGTACAAGGTGTTTCGGGTTTGGGCTTTAGTATGGACCTTCTTGCTTTGGGGCTTCTTGCTTTGGGGCTTCTTGCTTTGCGTCTTCTGCACAGTTTCGAAATCCTCGCATGTTCCGCTGCCCCTTAGCTTGACCATTCTCAGCTTGAGACAACAGTATGCCACATGAGCCAAAGCTAATTCGACCAGGCCCAGCTTATCAAGACTACTATGAGCATCAACCGGTATTGGTTGAGCTGGCTTGACAGACGTATCGGCCTGGCAAAGGGGTCCGTAGGATACTTCCCAGTCACCAAGGTACTTGTTTTCTACAACCAGCACTCTTGCAGCATGTAGACGTAGCTAATGACGCCAGTGGTCATGGTGTGGTGGAAGATTTGCGGGCGAAAAGGAACTTCGAGATGGATCGAGGGGACGAAGCTTGTTTACATTGAACTTGAACAAAGCCAAGGGTATTCCACAAAGTCAAGGCCAGAAAGATTGTTCAAATGAGCTGCCAAGGTAGCCATATGTGCAGGCACCATGCAAGGACACAACTTACATGGGAATTAGGGCTAAAGTGGTGACTCGCCCGGTTTCACAGTGTAGCACCCGAAGTTTTCCGTGATTCTCCGTCACCACTGAAAAAACTTCAGTCCGTCGGCTGGTGTTCTATATCAAAGCGGAAATGGTTTTCGAGGACTGAAGGGCAGTAAGCGTCGCATACCGGGAGCTGGCTCCTGAGTTTAGCTTCTTTGTGGTAATATGAAAGGTATCGGAATTTTGAAACATGAACCGTACAGCTGCCTTGTGTTCATAGCGCAGTCAAGGTCCAAGAAGCGAAGAATGTCTACATCCTTCGTATATTCAATCTTGACTTAGCGTTTGAACAAGCAAGACCCCTCATATCGCATTGTACCAATGAATTCAGTGTTGGGTATGTTGGTATCGGCCTTGCAAAGCTAATTTTGACCTCTTCGTCCTCTGCAGTGGCTACCCGATGTCGACTTGTAAGCAAAGGCCAAACTGCTCGAAGCAGCGACTTATGCCTGCCTAAAAGAATCTTACTAGGGATGGAAGGGGCTATTGCATCGAAAGCCGATGCTTTCAGCCGTCGATTCAAACGTAGGTCTTCACACATTTAATACGGGCGTAAGGGGCATTTTGGTCATTAATCATGTGTGTCGCCCTTACATTGATGGAGATGACGGTTGACCTGGCCAGTGACTTTATCTTACTTCATCGGAAGCTGCTCTGCCTCGCCGAGGATTCTCATCTTCGAACTCCTGAGCGGCAGCATTATCCAGGGGTGCCAAAACTGTGTTCCACGTGGGTCCTGACGAGCGAGCCCGTCAACGGATGCCACTCCCGATTGCCACCTAGATGGTTGACCTCTTTTCAGACTCAGACCCTCTGAAATACCAAAACTCGGCTTGGCCATCGATGGAAACATTTGTGAGCAAGACCGGCGTTCAGCCGGGAAGTGTGGCGATGGAGGATCATTAGTGGCCCTGGATCATGACACTTGGTGGGAATTGCTTCTTGAAAGACGAGAACTTCAAGCACAGAATGATTAATTTTGGCATTGGGCGGCGTGCTGGGTCTGCACCGCATCATGGCCGCACGGAGATGCTCCTAGAACGGAGTTGGAATTGGCTACGGTCCGCCTCAAGTCTAGTCAATGGCGTTGACGACTTTGTCGCGAAAGCTGGCCAAATATGCGTCAGGCGGTTGTGCTGCATAGAAAGCACATCACCAAGGGCGAGAACCAGCAAGTCCGCGTGGACTATTACAGGTCAGCCCTGGACGCGACTTACCCACACCCTGGGCCTCTTTTCCGAAGTATTGGAGTCAGGTACTTTGGGATGGCATTTCGAATTACACTACAGGAGGTCTTTGCGTATTTCATTTCAAACTGAAACAAAGACAAAGCTCTAGGCAAATCTCAGAGAAATAAATGGGCTTTTTACTTCAGCTCGCGGGAACGTGGGGTTCCAGGGAACACTTGGCGGGTGACTACCATTTTTAAGCTGGCAGGAAGGTTGGAAATGACGATATAATAGAGTGCAAGGCCAACCTGGGGTTTGTATTTGAGGTTTTCCAAGAAAAAAACGATCATCGTGGTATAGGCGGACGATTAGCTGGAGGAAGGCCCCAACATCAGGAGCAATTTGCAGGAGAGGGGAATACAAGGAAGAAGGCGTGGGAAGAGGGTCAAAAGAGTTTCATGGGTCTCACTGCAGAGAAATGATGATCATGGTATATTCGGGCGAGCAGGCCAATCTTCTGAAGCAAGTCCTTGGTCGAAGTAAACGAGACGACTCATGACGTGTCGACCCTGTGTTATGGAGCTGGCGCTCGTGGTTTTATGGTTGTCACACAAAAGTGAAACTACAATTGCTAATCCAGCAATTGCACTCATATCGTCACAATAATGTTGGCCAAGCAGGAGGATGAGCCAGACAAGTACATCACAGAACAATCGACAGCTGACTAATAGCACTTGGACGGGGTAATCACTATGGAAGAAGTAGATGGAACAAGTTGTATATGGGACCTGGGACGTCACAGTTTTGACCTGTGAGCAGCGGGAAGATTCCATCACCACCACCACCATCATCATCAGCAGGTGGGTGGCGATATCACAAACAAGCTTTGCAAACAAACTGTGAGGGAACCTGCGAAACCCTTGATCAGCTTTGCAGTATCAGGTCAACTTCAAGCTAGTCTGGCAATGTTGATCGAGCAAGACAAAAAGATGTTGTTGACGCAAGCCGGTATCTGTGATGCTTGCTCCCATTGCTGGAGGCTTACCTCTACAAACTGTCCTCGTATCACTTGATTTTAAGTTGCAGCATCAGCTCCGTGAGGCAAGCATTACCGCAACCGCCATTTCATTCTGTATATTCTTCATTTGGCCTACGGTCATCCAGTCCGGACAAATGATTATTCTCTCGAGTTACTCCAAAGATTTCTGTGCTTCCTGCAAGTCGTTCAGTGACCGTAGCACCCTGCTAAATTGAATGGACAGACGCGGCCCCATTGCGACAACGCTTATGCCCGGAATTAGGCCGTCTTAGACGTTGTGTAGGTCAATGGCGAGGCGGAACTCCTCCTCGGACTAGTGCTGCCCGTTCTTTACTCTTTGGATTGCGTGGTCCGACGAAAGGACGGCCAGCTAAAAGCCGGCGCAAACTTCAGCATTGTTGCCAAACCTTTTCTGGATCCTACAGCTCCATCGCCTGATATCTTGCACAATCACTGTGTCGTAAGGAGTCTAAGGGACCGGCAACGGCTCCAACGCGGGGGCCGCGGCGGCTGCGCCCCAACCGCTCCGAACGCCACGTCCCGTACGCCACGCGGGTCAGGGGTATTTAGACCTCTTTTTGTCGCACCTAGCCCTTGCCCTCGGCAGACCGCTTAATACACCGATTCCTACACCTTGAATAGCCTCACCACACACTGAGAACAGCCGCTGCAGCCCGTCAGGGGCTGGTATCAAGATTGACTGGTCGACTCAAGTACATGCAGCGTCAGGAAACAGGGACTGCCTGTCGTCAGTTGAAAATTCCATGAAAGTGGCTATAAACCGTTTCCAAGGTCGGACGTCTAGTTCCAAGAGAACTGGCTGATCCATGGCCAGTAGTAGGCGCAACGACCCCGAAAGACATTGGACAATAAGTGCGTCGCTCAAGCTTCGAGGGTTTCAGTTGAGACTAGCAAGTCCCAGGATTGATTTTTTGCAATGTCATACGCATGGCAGACTTTCCAGCGTGTTTGGCCACAGCAAGACACTATTAGATGTTGTGAATGGGAAGCACAACAGGACGCTGGTGCGCTTATGGAATCTTTTGACGAGGTGAGCTTTGCGACGATCCTGGGAATACCCGCAAATTCCTGGACATCATCGCCGCATGGGTCGGATGCCTTGGCAAACACGATGAGGTCAATGGTGGCGCAGATCCAGGCTTTCTAGGTTTTAGTCGCGTCCGAGAGTGTGTCTTGCATGTTCTTGAGTCCGTTCATAGTCTCAAACAGGGGCGTTTTGGTTGCACGGGTTTGCTGGTGTGATAACCCTCCCAGGAGTTAGTATCATCATGGCTGGGGTATGTTTTGCGGTTTTCGGCGACGTTGGTGTCATCGATGATGGGATTCTCGTTGTGAATGTCCTCGACTTATGCTTCCTCAGCTTGGCAAAGAAAGGGACACCCGCGAAGTCAAAGTCGTCAAAGTCATGACCAGAATTGCCATTGGCGGAAGAGATAGATGTTTGAGTGAGTCGCTAGATAGATCGTCTGAAGGGCAAGGATGGGCGTCCTCAGTCGGGGCTGGGGAGCACAGATTGATTGCTTCGGAGAGTTGTGTGTCTGGGCTCCTCTCCCGCACAGGACTCGCTGTGTTCGAGTGGAGGTTTTCCAGTGGCCTGCTCCTCAAAGGGTCGCTTGACTCAGCCACAGGCTCGAGTGATCTCAGGTAAGCCGTAACGGAGAGATGTACCAGACTGGGATGACCTTACCTTTTTGTCCTGGCTGTGAGAAATGTTTCGATGTGGCCGTCAGGTAAGCAGTAGCTTAGAATACATAGGTCGAGGTGGTACGGCGACGCGACCAGTTTCTTCCCCAGGGCGAGGACCCAAATGCTCTGTGTTCATTGACAGTGTCTCCACGGGAAACCTCAGGCTGCTTCTTCAGAGCCTTCATCCGTGTGGGACTTCCCTAGCAACGTCAGTTTCAACATCATCAAAAAATTTTTCAACGTCGCAGAAGCATTGGCTTCAACGTTTCCCACATCGCCTGGATGTGCGCCTCGTGTTCAAGGTTCTTCAATATCCAAAAGTCAGCGGGTGCCGAAGATCATGGAGTATTGCCCCTAGGTGTTAGGGGAAGAGACAGTCGTTACCATGTCATTTATCCACGAGAACATCGGCTTGTCCATCTGCTGCACTAAACCCCATGCCAGCTCGCCTTCTGGGCCCTTTTTTCTGGAGACTCTGGCGCGTGGAGGCTGAGACATTGCCGAGGAAGACCAAATTGACGATGTCCATGAGTGTCTGGGTAACACTGTTTCGCTCGAGTCATGATCGTCATACCGACCTCATTCTTCTTTCTGCTCGGCTATACTCTTCCGGTATTTTGGCTCATGCTTGAAGCGAGCGGGGGCTGGGCTGCATTGACGACTCTGCCAAAGACAGAAAAAGGAAGTATTTAGTCATCAGTAAGCTGATTGAAGAAGCCTGAGCATAAATCTCGGAGAAATGTGGACGAGCCAAAAGCCAAGACTGCAAAGACATACCAAAAATAAACATGGTATATCATCAGCAAACATGGTTTACCAACAACTGAGATCGTATGCCATCAAAGCCAATGGTATGTTATCAACGGAAACTGTACTGCAAAGAGGTCTTTGTTTTCGCTCTTGGCCTACCGTGGAACCTTCAAAAGTCATGATTGGCCTCGCACTCTGCTCGAGATGCCATTAAATTAATAGTTCGAGTTACTCCATCTAACAGCAAGCTTGCTCCTGTAGTCTCAACGTCCTGTTCACCTAGACTACGAATTGCGCAGATTATGTTTACATTGCAAGTTCTGCAGTACGAACAGATTGATCGCAAAAGTCGAGTCTTGACGAATATCTCTAGGACAACCCTCCCGGGCGGGGCGGGAGGAGGCCCAAACGTCATGTGGCCTTGATATCTTCTGCTCTTGCCTTTCTTCAATTGCCTTTGCGCTTCATTCATCCATGTCTCTCTTGCTATAACTTCCTTAACCTCTTGGGACAAACACTGGTCCATCTTCTCGGCAGAAAGCCTTCCGTATATCCACCATCTTGTCGAAGGCGAGATTCCCTCCTCCCCAGCGCCAGAATGCGCCCATCATATCGAATATTCATTTAAGTTGTTCTGCATCTGGTCTCAGCTAACGTTCTGTGCGAGGGATCAAGACCTTCAGCAAATAGATCATGGAGTCGGGTATCACAGAATGCATCTTGATGGTCAATTCGAGTTAAGTAGGGTTTACTAAGCTAACTAGGAAGCCACTAAGGCTGTTTTTGTCGGAGTCATCTTGATTTAGGAGTGCAAGGACAAGATCCGCATAGTCGTCATAGGGAGACTAGAGCCTTTCCATATACCTTAAGTGGCCGTGCCCTATGGCATGCCGCTCGGGAGCATCAAGCCAAATTCATGCTTTGGAACCGATTGCGCAAGCCTCTCACTTGACAGATTACTGCATCATCTGAATGCAAACCATAAGGGGTGTCAATATAGGTTCTCAATCTCAGTCGTGAAGGCTCTCCTGGATCCACAAAGAAGATCAAAGATACTACTTTGGGTTTGAGCTCACGACTGTCTCGGCCCGTTTTTGCAGCCCGAATCTTGGGCCCATGCCGAGGAGTTGCAGTCAGGTAGCTATCCGACCGACTTATGTTATGCTGCACCGATATGAACGGGGAGTCATCTAGACTCACGATGAAGAGGCACCGGTCTGCAGGGTAGCCGATGTTGGCCTTTGTCTGTGGTCATACCCATGAAGTCCATGAACTTCGTGTTGCAGTGTTGGTATATTAAAATCAAAGACTGGCAGTCCTCCGAGGTTTCCACTTCTCTATGTTTCTAAAGTATGGAAGTTATGCGGTCAAGCCCCCGCAGAACTCATTAAAGTTGAATACTTAGGGAGAAGGCTATTTGAGGCATGATCTTCCTTTGGCATGCGTCCAACTGTGTTGCGCCCTTTTCAATGATTTCTGCATTTTCAGAGCGGTTCCACCAGAGATTAAATGTGAGCGGGAACTAATATTGTCAATGATTACGTATATTGCGCATCTCCGTAGGTTTCACCCAGCAGATCTGGTTAGAGTTCGGCTCACAAGTCTTCCCGGCCTTCATAGATGCAAATCAGTCGGCGAAAGGAACTTGATGACAGAGAATTAGGTAAAAGAAATCACGAAAAGACGTGAAGGTCTTTGTGAATCACATGTGAAGCCTGCCATAAATCGCCAGGAACCTGGGAAAATGACGGAATTCCAAAGACGTCAGCCAGTGGTTCTCAGTCCTTGTGATGAAATCAGAACTTATAGCCAGGAGTTCTCCTTGGGTCTTCAGCTGGTGTTTCTCTCTGCAGCTGTGAAAGATGCGTCTTTGAAGATCTGTCATTATTATGTATGACGTAGTAGGACATCACCTACAAGCTCTAGATTGAAAATTTCTCTGGCTTAGTTACATGTTTTGACGCCACGTAAGAGCCCTGGATCCAGGATGTCAAGCTCGAACACCCCCGATCTCCAGCATGAAGTGGGCCTGAAACCATGGAGGATCCCTAACTTCGCCTCAGTTCGTCGAAGATGAATGCAGATTTGCTAGAGCCAGAGTGGCTAATTGCAACCAGAAGCTTCGTGAAACTTCAGCTTTCTGATGGTCTGGGTTCCAGCTTCTCGTCAGTCGATCAGAATCCTCAGCGCTAATAATTTCAAACTTGAGCAAACGCCTCGAGAAGATCACAGAGCCTGAGCAACTTTGGCATAATAAGGTATGATACTCCAGCAAGAACGGCGTAATCGCTCCCATTTCATCTTTATTTGTCACCCAGGGCCACACTTGTGAAAGACCAATGACTTCTTTCATTGTTTGACAGCCATGTCGCCGTTCACATAAGCAGAGGCGGTCTGGTTTCATGTCCCCATGGTGACGGCACGCACCTTGCAGCAAATAAATTTCTCTGAACGAGCGCAGGTCAAGTTTCCGCACTGTCGGTGGAGGTCGAACCAGTACATGCATGGACAGCACGGTGTGGGCCAAGCCTTCGCATCGCTTTTTTCAAGTCTTCTTCTGACGCAATCTCGACACCGAGAAAGTTTCGCGATATGGATGGAGATAAATAACATGCTCAAAACAGTGAAACAGAAATGCTCAATCGAACTGAGAAGGGCAGGTAGTCTACTGGAAATAGATGAAGAGGACTTATTCAAGAACGGCGAACGCTGACAACTGGCTGGACGTTGGAAAAACTCAGACTGTCAGACGAGCAGACACATCAGACCCAAGGCGGAGGAAGCAATATGCAAAGTTCAATTCGAACGGACACATTTGAAGTGAATCGGTATTGCGGGTCGGACTCGGCGGTAGGGGAGTTATTGGGTTAAGTGTGTTACAAGTCAATTTTGTAGGGAGTGCGACGGATCATTGAATGAGCTGGTAAGCAAACATAGCTGCCGGAAGCCAGAGGTTCACATACGGCCAGAAAGGTCGGTCTGGGATTTGGAGATGTCCCTGGATGCACCGCATGCGGGTGACAAGCTTCCCCGCGTTTTCGGGAGAATCTCGAATAAGTTGGCTGATGAATCCGGTACGCCAAACGGTCTGGTGGGCAAGATTTCGGTCTGAGGCTGGCCAATGCCCAGATCCATGTTCCAGGCATTCCATCGGCGAAGCCGAAAGGACAGTTTCGAAGCAAGTTTGATGTTTATCCCTGGCATAGCTGCGACCCTCATGTAATCGAAAGTGTCGTCGGGATGAGTCCGTACTTTTGTGAACGTGCTACGAGAGACCGGATGAGGGACTTTGAGATGTCGCAGCCAGGGTCAGGAGGAGTCAATCCTCCAGGTCCAAAAGCATGAGCGCTAAGTCGCACCATCACTTGGGCAGGGAGAAGCGGCAAATTGATTCATACCGGCTCAAAAAGGTCTGTGGACACAGGGATGCGCAGACGTCAGGGTCAAGATTAAGTTGGCAGCGGCATCACCGGACGCTGGATGCGGGCAGACTCCCAGACATGGGACCAGTGCCTAAATTGTGAATTAGCCGTAGTCCGAAATACAGTCAATTTCGATGCGAGACACGGGCTACCGGCTTAACAGCGACACGAATGCATTCATCATCTGAATGTGGTCGGTTGGTTTATGGGGGCGCTGAAAAGGCGAAGATCATCAAGCCGTGTAGTTCAAGACATTTGATTTTAATGCTACCTCCAAGACGTGCAGAAGCAGGGTCTTGCATCCAAAGACTGGTAGAAGACGTACCGGAGCCGAGAGTGCAAGTGACGGGGATATACTGCAACTGCCAAAGAAGCATAAGCTCCGGATGTTTCGAGGTCGAGGGAAGAACTTGTGCGCTGTTGATTTCGCGGGTTGCATAATTTCCAGAAGCTTGTATTTCCGGTTCTCTTCTCGGTCTTATTCTGCGCGTCGCTAGACAAACTTTTCCAAACGGCTATGTCGTCATGATAACAAGTGTCAAACCGCATCATGGAGTCTGCGAGGCCGGATGTAAAACAACCGCTGTAAATCTGGTTACTAGGCTACATGGCGAGGACCAGCCTTGCGCTCTTCTCTGGAATGGTAAGCGTGAAACAGACAGGTCTATCGGTCAGTGAAGGGACCCTTAAAATGCTGAGTTCGAACCTCCTCCTTCTAATAGTTGAGACTGGCAATGCACCCTCGTAGAAGGGGGCTGGTCGTGATGGCGGCATAGCTAGAGACGGCATCTTGGATGACAACGCGAAACGCGTCGACCTACTAGGTGGTCAAGTGACAGTCTGGAAACCATAATCTAAAGGAGGATGACTTTAACGGCGAAAGCTGGGTGCAGCCGAAGAGGAGGTTGGAGATTAGTTGAGCACTTTTTCTTTAGCCAGAGCTTCGTTCAGGCTCTAACACGCGATTGACCGGCAGACTGGCTTCTGAGATCAATAACTCGACCAGTGAGCGATTAGCTAGATGACTCAAGGGGAGCACGTAATTGCGTGCACAGGCGAAGACGGCTTTTGGGAGTCTTAAAGAATGTCAGAAATTCAGCTACGGGATGCTCGAGCAGGGCTTTATGATGGGGAGTCGGGCTGGTGGGGTGGGAATGTCGGATACGACGGCGGCGGCCTTCACGGCGATGGCTCTCTCATCGTCCATACGCGACAGCCATGCCCAAAGCTTCTCTATATCATTCTACAAAAGGTCGAGTACGTATTTCAAGACCTGAGTTGTGCGGCTGTTCTCATGAGGTAGATCTTGCGACATTGGGCGCCAAGCAGATTCTTGAGCGCATTCGATAGGTCTTCGTCGATGAGCGGCCTATGCATAGACCATGGGTTTGACTGATCTATCGAGATCGCTCTGTGGTGGCTCTGAAACAAGGGCGAACCAACATGTTGCGGCCATCATTCATTGTGATCAAAGATCCGTCTTCCATGTCCAGGATTACCTACTTCTCACCCAATGTGTCGCAGCAGACTTCTTTAAGCTTTCATTCTGGAACGGATTTGGCCGTCTTTGAGAAGCGATCGGAAAGGAATCCAGCGACGAGCAGACGTACCGGACTACTGCAGCAAGCTGCGTCGGACTACAAAGTACACTGCACTTGTATATTTGGCTTTCGGGGAGACTCGATAGGTCCTGATGAGCCCGGGCTGGCGTGAGAACCCTGAAATCAACATCTTCCCTGCTATTAGACGGCCTAGACTATTTCCGGAGACCAAATAGTCAAGTAGAATCCCCTTCTAGACTTGACTGAAGCTTAAGGAGCTTTAAGGTGTGAAGAACAACGTAGATACTGCCCGCGACCGTCCTGCTTAGTGTGTTTGCCGGGATGATGAACCGAAATGGTGACGTGCCAAAGAGAGCGTCAGCCAGCGAAAAGCAAGATGGCAAGACAGATGGAGCTACAGACAATTGTGATGGTAAAGAGGACTCGGAACTGGCGAAGGCCCATGGAAAGAAGTACGCCGGGCAAGTTCCATGAGTCGATGAGGCGGGTGAAGACTTGCGGAATAAACCGTCCGGAGAGAAAACTCCCAAGAAACATATTCCCAAGCAGTACCATTCTGAGAACTACATGACCCTTGGCAATCAGAACTTTTGTGAGTAGATGCAATTTGACAGCGAAGAGGGAGACGCCGAGGGCGAGAGAGCCAAGCCGGAATATCATTTTCATCTACTCCCACCAACCGTTCAATGCTTCATGAACTGCAACTCAACTTCAAGAACGGTCATCGTTACGAGAATAGGAAAGTAACAGGTCACACAGATCACCAGGAAGAGAATGCAGCCATGACAGGGAACAATTATGGCTTGGACACCGCCATCGGCGAAGACAATCAAAGCTATCTTTGTCTCGCGCAACATTTCAAGCTGGCCGAGACACTGGCCCCTGGGAAATGTTTACTTACAGAGACGTTAATTACTTTTCGAAAGGCCGAACAAAATGGAATATCCAGAGGACTTGTTATCGAAGGAACAAATGCAACAGAGGAACAAACACCGACACCGAATATTATGCCCCTGCTCTGGAAAACACACATGTCCAGTGTTTTCGCCGGGCAGAACGTATCCAAATCCGGACAATCTAAGACGATCGAGCCTGAACTTGCAAGTATATCCAGATTCCATGTAGCCAAGGACGACGCAATTGAAAACGCAGCGAGTCTCTGGAGGACAAAGGGTAACCGAACCCGAGCACGGGCATAATGCTTGTGTAATCGGTACCGAGAAATGGGTCTATTACGTTGAAGAGGTTTGTTTTCGCGTTGAGGTTTCGGGGCGAAATGGTCCTCTTTGTGGGGGAACTCTATGTCGTGCTTCAGAATCACTTTCGACTTGGTCAATCCGAGCCTGCCATAGCGGTCAGGAGCTTAGACCTCATTGCGTACCAATGCAGAAGTGAGTCGACTTGGCGAGGAAAAGATCAAAGAGTTTAACGCCGCAATCAGTAGGTCTACTGAAAGCTTCAAGGCGAGCGGCAAATTTAACATCAGCTCAGCGGCGTAGGAAGACAAAACTCGACAGAACGAATGATGGGCAACTACAGCGACTCATTGCCAAAGCGGTTCCCAACAAGAGGTATCCTGCTCGAGCGCCGAAAGGCAGCAGTAATAAGATATCAAAGATTGAAACGTCCCTCAAACACACCATCGAAGTTGACTTTCTAATCTTAGCAGCTGGTTTGGTATTAGGAGAAGACTGACGCAGCATCTGCCAAGATCGACTCAGGTGTAGCGGTGAGTAATGGCTGCAAACATCAGATTTCTGTGACATTGAAGGCTCAAGGACAAGGGCACCGCCAGGCGCGGGTTTTCTTTGCATCCTACAGAAGTTGACGAGAGGAGAGGAATCCACATCACGCAGGGTTGATTTAAGAGTCCTTTCATACTGTAAGCTACGGATTCTCCCGGTACTGTAAACCCAGAAAGGCTTCCAGAACCCTCGAGACTCCATTGCATTCATGAGCGATGAAGGGCACCAGCATTCCCGCTCTCTCGGATACCTATACGCTTCTTCTGCGGCATGAGTCTGTATCTGCATGGCCGTAGGTGAGATAAACTGCAGCACATGTACGAAAGCTTTCGTGCGCAGCCCAAGCCTACTTCTGCCGAGTTTCCGCTCTCCAGCTCAGCCCTTGTCTGGTTCTAAGAACCAGCCAGTGGGGACTCATAAACCGAGGATCGGAGCTAACAGCGGCCAGCATTCTGGAAAGCCTTTACGGCATTACCAAGCACATTACCGGCAAGACAACCGGAGCTATTTGGGTACATAGGTAGTGGAAGACGGTATTGACAATGATGTTGCCTTCCTGGGAGGATGTCCCAGAGGACGACGATCTCTACAACGGTCTTGGAATCAATTTCAACATTATCGGCGATGGGGCTTCAATGACCCAACTGCACTGATAATATGAAACCTTTGTGAGCATCTAGTTTGACGGGTCATCAACGCGAGCGTGCAAGGGCCGTTCCAATGGGGAACCTCGTGTCCGTTTCCCGACACAAAAAAGGGACCACGACAATGGCAAAGAAGAAAATTCTGAAGGTTGAGGACTCACAAAAAGTTGGCAATTAACTAAGGACCGCCATATAGAGATAGGCTTTTGGGTTGCGTTGGGTCCAGAGAAACAGCTCACGAGATGTGCCCCTGGCTACCGCGTGCGTCTAATATGATTACTCTGGTTGTGGAGTATCATCATGCGACGTCTAATCTGAGTAGACCGTTGCCTAAGCCGCTGAGTCTCTCTTCTTGTCGAGCGTAGACAAACAGAACAAACCCACACAGGGTTATCAAAGAACCCCATGTCAAGAATACTAATATGGAGGACGGCTGGACTGCAATGCGGCGACAAGGCACTATCGGTTATATCGGTTGTTGAAAATTGGGAGCAGAAGACATCATTCCAAAGTCTAATGATAGTACCAGCCATTTTTCTAATGATAATACCGTCAACAGAAGCTTTCCTCAGAAATGCGAGCATCATTCTCACACTTTCCATTAGCCATCATCGACCTGGCCTTGTCTCTTGCCGTCGTTTCCACCCGGGAGTTGTTACAGATATCAGATATCGCAAGCGGCCAACGTAGGAGGTACTGGGGACATCAAACCCCGCCTGAAGATGACTCGAATGCATGATGCCATCCTCGCTCTCGACCAATCTCCAGCCAGCGAGTTGCCTGTGTTGGCTTCTCTCCGTCATTATCTACTGACACAATGCCTCAGTTAAGAGAGAAATCCATCTCAATATGTACGATCTCCATGGCACAGTGTAGAACTGGAAAGCTTGCCTAGCAACAGCTTCAACCACATAACAAGCCTACGGCATGGTTGTGGGAAGACCAGTTACTCGGCCTCACAACAAGCGTCTCAAGAAAGGGCAGGCCTTGTCGGCTTGTTGGCTTCTGTTGGAAGCAGGCGTAGCAGTACGGCGGGGCAAGAAGCGGGGGTATGCGGAGGGGTCAAAAAGACTGTATATTCATTGCGGTGTTGTTGGCAAGTTGGTGGCCGAAGGCCGAGGGCTGCGCAGGGCCGTGAGGCCCCGGTTTTATCGGCCTTATTGTAGCTGTGGCTCAGGCTGTGGGGCAAGGGCCGTGGCTGCGGGCCGTGGCCGTGGCCGGCTGGCCCTGTGGCCTCTGCCTTGCCACACCACTATTACCACAGCTTCTTTCGTCGAATGCGCCCGGCATGCCGATGGATAGCAAGTCGTCCTCATAGAAAGCCAGTACTGCGCCAAATGACGCCGTTTGGCAGCGGAAAGAGATTTACGAGGGTGCCAACAGGTCAGTCCAGTAGCATCATCATAATGAGGGATCCGGGAGGAGTTCTTACTCTCCGAGTCCCGCGCCCGTGGCACTTTCAGCCCGATCGAGACCTCGACATTGGACTGCGCGCCAACTGCTCGCCAGCAACGTCCCCCTAGTCGTCCGAAGATCCGATTCCGCCATGATAGTAATATCCAGAAACTCAGTGTGCGGCCACACGCGCCGCTGTTCATATTCCCCTCGATGCTTGCGCTCCACCGACCCCGGCTTTCGTCTTCTTCGCGTCTCATTCATGAAGACGATGACTTTCGAAGCGATCGTTCATTCCTCACAGAGCCTTTCTCGGCTGATATGCTACTCAAAGAGAAAAGGTTCGCAGCTGAGAATCGAAACAGTGAGGAGGCCACAGATGATATGAAGGGTCTTGAGATATGTAATACGCGCTGCAAAAACGAGTCGTCTAGGATGCCGAAGACATTGAGTTCGGTGTTGAAAGGCTACTAGATTTAATGCCTGTCACGATGTGACATTTGGCCCCTTGACGCCTTTTCCATCAAACCTGATGCTGAACTTCACAAGTTCGGGCACTTTGAGATTGCAATTGTTGGTCCGTAGCTCCTTCATGACCTCTTACATTGCGAACCTTTTCGAACCTTAATGTTTATTTCTTTTAAATGTACTTATTGGTTTTATTACCTGGATAGGCTTTGATAGCTGCCAAATGGGCAAGGCAAAGACGATCTTCTTTAATCTATATTATCTGTGCTTATGGTCTATGAAGAAGAGAAAGACGTCTTGCCACAGGTATGGGCAATAGGAGCCCCGTTGTATCCTTTGGGCCCGAAGGTCCGAGGTAAGGGGCCCTCCCATGGGTCTGAATCAGAACCATACCGACTCGTGTGCCCAAGGGGGCCTAGTTCCGGGCCGAGTTCCGGGCCGGCTATTGGGCCCAAAGAGCCCGGCTGGCTAAGGGGGCCTCTGCCAGGCCTGTCCAAGGGGATGACCACAAGCTTCATATTCCAACAGCACTGTTTCCCAATTCCAACCCTTTTACAGTCTAGAGCATCGCTCTCGGACTTTTCTGCTCACGACTACAGGCAGTGTCAAAGGTAAGATGTAATTGATGGCGACGTTAGTGACACTTGAACAGTAAAAGCTATATAGAACCCTACATCCCTTCGCTCCTGTAAGAAACGATCGTTCTGGGACATAAATAAAGCCTCCAAAGCCCCCCATCAACTGTTCACCCCGCTCTCTAAAAAGTTATCTAGATGATACGCTTTGATATTTTTGTATTCTGATTTAGGACGGCCGTGTCCTTGATTGCACGGCCTGACCTATAAATATGCCATTCCCATCTTGTCTAGTGAGACGGGTTCTGCTTCAGAGGATTTGACTGGAGCCGGAGCTTTACCCACCGGTCATGCCTTGGCACAATGCTGCCGGATCTCATCAGAGGGCAAAGGAAACCACGAAGCGGATGAGCCCTGAGAGTGGACTACGACCGGGCCGTCGGAAACTGAATGCTTGAGGTGACGGGTTATCCGGGATCTAATGTAAGCTTGTCTGTCAGTCACCAACAGTCGAGGTCTCGGCTGGCTCTTAAGTCCTCGTATCTGGCCCGAATTTGGTTCAGATTAGATCTCAGAGAGTCTGGGCGGAGAGTTTGCAGAATTTTGCATTAGAGGACCCTTACACAAACGTCGAGAGCATCAGCGGCAGTGTTCAACGTAACAATTCAACGGACGAGCTCTCTTCCGCTTGCATGCCAAGGCCGGTGGCCACCGCAAGACGATGAAGGGCCGTACTAGGCCGAGGGGCAAATCAGGAGTCATCGTCAAGAACGAGACGTGGCCGCATACTACTCATACTGGGAGGTAATCATGGAGTAGGCACAACGCGAGACGTTCTTGTTGCTCGCCATCAATGTATGCTCCTGAATGTCCGGGCTCTTCTCAAGTCCACCTCCCGCGCCGAAGTGTCATGTTTCTAGATAACGGCGGCGAGATACGTAGGTCAAGGAATGACATGGACGCCAGCAGGCATTGCCGAAAGCCTTGACTTCTTCATACTTCATATACGATGCGGGGGGGATCATCGATGAAGGACAGAGGAAGCCGTGAGCCAATTGAACAGTTGGTAGCGATACGAAGGGACCTTCGATGTAACATGTGTCTAAATGATGTCCACCAAAGGCCACAAGCTTGGCTCCAGCGGATTGCAGGTCCAGGAGAGCAAATGGAGTCAACGGAGCCATTTTTGCAGCAGTGATGTCGCCAAAAACTGCAACTCGTGATAATACTGGGTGACATCCGAGACCGAATTGGGTGTCCTCGTGGACAGGGATACCCCTGGCCGGTCACCGTATGGGTCGCCCTCGACTTACTCGTCTGATTTATGCAGTGAGCGAGGTTTACCGCCACACACATCTGAACAGCTCCTCCGCAAACCAGTCTGGCTAGGGACTGGGAGCCACATGAATATCAGCTCCATGGCAAGCACCAGTCTGTCCAAGCTGAGAGGACAAAGACAGGGTAAAAGATGGCATGTCACAATGGTCATCAACAGTCGGCAGGCGACCAGCTCTTCGACACAACCTAGCATTACTTCTTTGATCCTCCTGATTGCCCTTGGAAGCCCCGTCACCCTGTTAGATTCTCGTCAAATCATACCAAACAACAGTCTCCCACTTTGATGTCCATATGTAGGGCCTCCACAAGACATTACCTCGCGCTGTCGGTGCTCAATGATCGTGATCATTGACTCCATTGCAGATACCAGCAAAGGCCGCGATTAGTTGACTCGGGAAACTTGCAAACATGTCTTTCGAAGTATTCCAGCAGTCTTTAGCATTATGGCACCCGTGTATCTTAGCCGGAGCTGAGCTTCGGTGTCGAGGTGTCTGATTTGACATCCAGAATGGCACACAGATCCCCGTGGTTGCCAATGGCAGTGTCGCTTCAGTAGCTGTTAGATGTGCCCCTTGTCGTGCGGTATCTTTCGGCTGCCTTGGCCGGCGTGGATGACGTCGTGCTTGAGCCACACTCCACCAGATCCACTAGTCCGGGTTGACTGGTGTCGTATTGGCAACGAGCGAGGGTCGTAGGATAGCGTCTGTTGCGGCAGTTGTTGCTGTGGTTGATTTTGTTGATGCTTGCTGACAGCCGGTTGTGCCATCCAGTCGTCTAACGACGCATGTGAGGGGGCTGCGGCGGCGCGGTTTGATGCTGTGAGGCCAAGAACTATTGATGACTCGTCCGTGAACCTAATCAGCCCATGTGATCGGCGCATCCACTTGTATCGTTGCGACTGGCTCTCAAGTAGGCGGCCAGGTCTCTCCACTGGATGACATCCATTGCACCCGAGACCTCGGGTCGGGTCCAAAGGGTTCCTATGGGCTGTAGATGCGGCGAGCTACCAGCACCCAGTGAACATTCCGTCGCCGTCTGGGGCCATGGCAAGCTCGCCGGCAGCTGGTGGGTCGTCCTCGGCGGCCTGGTGGCCTGGTGGCCTGCAGGCTTGGCCGTCGGTTGCGTTGCTGGTCAAATGTTAGCAATGAGAATTGACCAAATTCGAACAGGACGTCGTCGACGATTTGAACGTACTTCTGATGTCTGTCTGCGGGCTTGAGGCGGTCCATCGTCGCAAGCTGTACTGTCGGGAGGTGACAAAATCACTGCCTCGTGAAGCTGTCGACAGACCCAAGGTGCTGCGTGTAGTTGATATGGGTCGTTGAGCTTGATTCGAACAGCAAGCCTGGCATTGCGCCGCAGATGGATGGCAAAGAATGGGCGGGGATGTGGAACAAGAAAGACGGGGAGGCAGAGGGACTGCGGTCCAGCGCCGGAAAAGGAGAGCTCTCCTGCAGCAGGCATTTGCTCCGGGGCAGTCACTCTGGTTGAATGACGTCAGGTACTACCACCGTACCATACAAAAATGATGGTACGTCCGTCACATCCAGCGGCGAGGGGAGGTGCACATGGGCGTTCTTTTCCAGGGGCCCACACACTCCAACGACAACCCCTGGCAGCAGCCGTTCTTTCTGCATTGCTCACATTCCGTATTCGGCATCTTCTCCTGCCATACCATCCCTTTTGCATGGTGCAGCCTTGAATTAGACACTGTGCGACCTGGTTTGGGCGTTGCCGACGTGGGAACTCCTGCTAGGCATAATTGGGAGATGCACGGCCAGGTCCTTAGCCAGGAAAGAGCGACCACACGTCGCTCGCACGTAGACACAGTCATGTGACAGCATCTCGCAGTTTCCAGGTTTTTTGACATCGTCTCACATACAGCCGTCCCACCAGAAGCACCAGCACCTCCCGCAACATTTCCCTTGCCTCTCCGTGTTGCTGCCTGCCCCAAGGGTCCATTTTGTCCGCATCATCACTGCTGGCCCATTTCGCACGCCAATCTCTCAACGGCATCTTTTTGCCATTGGTCGCCTTCTTTGCGCACCCGCACAGCTCTTCCAAAACACTTTCGGCACCTTCTGAACAGCCATTGTGCCTTGGTGGTCAAAGGAGAACAGACAACGAGGCGACCTAAGTCTGCATTGCCTTGAGGCAACTCTTTCAAAAGACCACCTTGATTGAGCTGTCGTCGGCATCCGACGCGACCTTCCCAACCGAGTCTCCACTGGTTCCTCGACCACTCCTCTTTTGACCAGGAGTCCATTTCGTTCCGTTGGGCCCACGCAGAGAACCATTCCAAAAACCAACCGGATCCGCCATCGGGAGAACCCCCCCCTTCCCCGCCCTTTCCTCAGACTTGCAGCATTTCAGCGAAGAATTCCCTGGTGTCAGACCCGAGCCCCAAGCCTCTGCAGACCTGTTCGGCACAGACGGTTTGCCAACCATATTGAATCCCAAGGGGAGCATCGCTAAGCGGCTGCTGCCCTTTGCCTTGAGTCAGGTCCAACACCAGGTAAGCCATCGCTTTTGCGGGCGGGAGTACAATCAAAAGATGAAAGGTTTTCTAACAGATCGCCCTGGCGACAGCGTCTGCAGACATGGCCCCGAGCCGACTGTCCACCGACAACGTCCGTGGCTAGAAAAACTCTTCCCTGATTACGACTCTCGAGGGCCGCCGCCCACTACAAGAACAAAGAAGACACCCTCCGAACCGAGTGTGAACCCAAGTTGCCACTCTTCTACTAATTGAGACGAGTTCGCCGTCAAAGGGCAGTGCTGCCGTCTCCAATCCGAAAGTCATGCGACGTGCTTAGACGTCACGAAAGAAACGGCCATGGAAGAACACGCCTCTTGACCCGAGCTCCTAGACGCCATCCCGGGGTCTTCGATGATGTTGCTCGCTTCCCTTTGGAGGCCCCCATCATACCATGGCGGTACCGCAAAAGACAATCGACGCGCGGACCATCAACGTCTTGGATTAAACGAAGAGACCCAGTAGCGGATGTCCGTGAGCGATCATGCCTAGGAGATGATTGATTTCTTTTTTAGAAATCACCTGCCGGAGATCGAGGAGCTGCTCAAATACGACCAGCACCACTGTTCATTGCTCATGCTCCCTGCGGACCATCTGCTGTACGCTCTCGGCGTCAAACTGCTCGCTGTGGCGTCTGGTCCACTCCTTCGAAGGCTTCCTGCCCGGGTCTGGCCGCTTATTATGAGTTCAGTTCTCAATGTTCGTCGAAGCGATGGAATGAAAACGGCCGATGCCTTCGACAAGCGTTGCACTGCAGCCACAAGCCAAGGGACGTCTTCCCAAGACAATGACAACTGTTCAGCAGGTGGCGGAGTGCGTGACTATCACGGACGAATGCCGCCGCGCCCTGAAGTGCAGATGAAGGGGTCGGTATGCGAGTGCAACGGGTGGTAGCTGACGTGGGCAGGGTATCTACGGTCGTCAGACTTCTCTTGCGTGGCGATGCTGCCCAGCTGCAAGAGATGCAAGTACATCTTTGGTTTCTGAAGTTGCAGCTGGATGGCAAGATGCTGACTACCCCGTCTCATTTACGATCTCAACGGGCCGTAACCCAAGTGACGACTGGAGGCGCAGGAGACGTGTATTCCGATCTGTTACAGTGTTGACATTCTTGCCCGGGATGTGCGTGATATTGACGGAATTTTGAGTTGAAAATTCCCTTATGTAAGCCTTTTCCCGGTGGCCAGGCATCATCATCAATGACCCGCAGAACCGCAGAACCACAGAACCGCAGGACTGACCGAGTGTGTAAATCTGCTGCAAAGTGCTCATCATTATCGCCACCTTCCACTGCCACCCGTGTGATATTTTTCCTGTCTCGCGTTAATTTCCTGCCCACCAGGCGTTCTCCCGGCACCCGCCGAAATGACCGGGACTGTCAATCCCCGTCGGCTTGAATACGCTCAAGTCACCACCAGACAGGCGACAGAGATCAGTAGCCGAAGAACCTGCAGGGCCGTTACATTATTCAGATAGTCTGCGATAGCGAATCAAACCATCGGGAAACATGCGCAGTATGAGCAAAGATGCCGTCGTCAAAAAATACTGCTTGCGGCTGGTGTAGGATTCTGCCGTGCGTGGCTGCTGTCAAGTCACAGGTGACTGTGATTGGCGCGTCAAGGCCCGTACCATCCCCCCAGATGGTACGGCTCTCTGACCGGGGATGGTACGGCTCTCTGATTGGACGCAGCGCGTCCGTACCATCTCCCAGGATGGCACAAGTCTCTTGCGGCGCCACAGGCTGGGTCTGTACCATCTCCTCAGGATGGTACGGCTCGTTGATTGGCCGCAGCGCCACAGGTCCTGCGCCAGCCATGCCACAGTCTCGACTACATACCTACTTGGAGAGCGTGTCGCGGCACGGAAACAGCGCCAGGCGCAGGGCCAACAGTTCGGAGGCATTGAAAAAGGTCTTGGACGCGGAAGACACCATCGGGCATCGTTGGTGGTCCTGTAGCTGCGAAAGTACGTGGCCCGATGGACATGCAAGACATCCCACACTGCACTAACAGCCCCTTCCCGTGAAAGGCACGCAAAAGTTGTCACACTGTTGTATCGAGGTCTAGCCATGTGCCTCGCACCTGCAGCGTCATTGCGGCCACACGCGCCGGCTAGGACAGTGGCGCGGGCTCTCCCGTCTTATGATCCATGTGCGCCTGGAGCTCCGCCTCGTACTTGTTCAGTTCTATGTCCTAACTGTGGAAATACTTGATGGCCGGTTAGGGAAGGCCGGCGTCCCCACAGTGGTGGCAGGCCGTCGATAAGGCCGATAGGCGAGGGCCATCTGGGCCTTCGCCGCCACGCCACGGCCTTCGGCCTCCCACGTTCAAATCACGATATCCAACAAACAGAGCTACTTTGCCTCCACCCCCACGCTGTACAGCTACCTGCTGACTTTGCATCCACCTTGGTGGAGGATGCATCGTGTCTGATCCAGGCGTCGCAACCCTGCGCAGCACCGTGGATCGCCGACTGAAGGGCAATTCGATGGTCACGGAGGGAGTGAGTCGACATCACGGCTTCGTTGAGGATGTTTTCCTGCCCTTTGATTCTGTCAACAGAATGTGCCACTTTCAAGGGTACCCGGCGAGTGGTCATGTATTGTTACCCGAGAGTCAGGTGGGTGAAGGGAGCTGGCAGAGAGGCTGCAAGTGGCGGTCTAGTCTGTTGGCAAAAGGTGCAATAGCATGTCTCGGGGCTGTAGAGAGTGAAGTTCCATCGTTGAGGGCGACGAGGAAGGTACCTAGGCCGTCACGAACACGAGAGTATCATTGGCGGAAACGCTCAATTGTTTCTACGGGGGTCTGGCGCGGCGCCGGTGCGGAACCAAAATGCATCGGCCCCTTTGTCCGCGACAGCACTACTCGAACGCCCGCAGGTGCTCAAAGACCCTCACAACCATGTAATCAATAAAGGAGATGCAGGAAACACCACCTTGGGCTGGAGATCACCTCCCCATGCTGCCGCCCTCCTCCCTCGACCGCGGAATCGTGGAGGCGAGCCCGGGCTGGCGTAACGGCTGCCGTAGGTGTGCAAGAGACGAGTCAGGCCGAGGGCGACAGTATGAGCGAGGGGACTGGATTCGACAAAGGAAGCCGACTTGCTAGCGGTATCGGCATCGGAGAGAAACGGGTCGCGCGAATCGTCAACGGAAAGAAGGACCTCGGAAACCACGGCTCAGACCTCGGTTGTACGTAGCAGGCCGTCAAGTGAAGCCATGGGAGCCACCAAGTGGTTGATGATGGCCGGACGGCCGTGTGCTCCGCAGACTGGGCGGACGGCGTTGGTCCGCCCAGCCGAAGACGTTGGAGGCCCAGATCGATGGGAAGAGCAGCGTAGGATCTGCGTGGGTTCTCTTCGCCCATTCATTCTCGCCAAAGACGGCCAGTTGCCGGATATCATGCGGCAGAGCCCGATGTGGTGGCACGGCTTGTCTGGGTGATTGACGCGGGGGTTTTCAAGCGGACTGCCAGAGGACGAAGTAAATCGAAGCAGATCTCAATGGACTGGAGGACAGCAAAAAGGTCGTGGTTGCGATTGTTGTCTTGGTTGTCGGTACCATCGTCGCGATGCAGGAGGAGGTCGGCGCTGGAGCGCGATGCGTTGAAGTCGGCTTGATTGTTGGAGTGTGAAGGTGTGCAAAGAAGCAGCGGGAAAACGGCTGCAAGACTTTGAGGGGCTCGCGAAGCAGACATGGCGCCCGATCTTTCGAGCCAATCAGATCCAGATGCCTGCGCAGATATGTGGACCCGTACCATCCTGTACCATCATGATTGATGGTACGGAGCAGCGCTGGCCAGTAACAAAGGGAGGTGTGTTAGGTACGTACCAGGGTCCTGGGGTCAAAAAGTAAGGTAGGTCACACTGAAATCTCGCACAAAGGAGTCTGGAATCTATGGCTACCCGAAGAAAAGCTGGTTATTGCTATCTACTCTGCACCCATAGGCGCAGTACTCAACGAGATCCTCAAACTTCAGGGATGATGAAAGACGCAGGTCATCAATCAACCACTACCCGCAGGTGAGTGCCCAGACGAGTGGACAAGAGGCGAGCGGGCGGGCGGGCAAATCTCAGTGGTGTCTGAGAGAGGAAACTTGGATCTGGCATGGTCAGCTGGCTTTTGGGCTTGCAACGTGTGGGCTCAACGCGCAGAACGTGGTCTTGGTGCCAAAGGTCGTCTCCGGGTCGAAAGGTCAGGAGTCCGCGAGTCATTTGGAATCATCCAGCAAAGATGGTGAGTCGCCAATCTTGACTGAGCGGTCATTCGACAAGGAACATGGCGATTGGGCCGGAGTATGCGAAACTCCTGTGCCGACTGCCGAGTGGATTTCCAGGTTAGTTGCCATCGTGGCGGTTGTCGAATTAGAGTTGACTCGGAGCGCTGCATCCATCATGGCATGACTAAGCATCTGCTGTTTGCCAGGGCCGTGCTCCAGAGCAAATCACAATGCGCGACGACACCAAATGCGGCAGGTCCAGCCAACGCTTGCAGCTGCAGTTGCACTTTCCTTCTGGCAGCCACCACACCCACTGGAGCACCTTCTTTTCGCGTCCCCAAGTCAACAGCCAGGCCCCGTCTCCGCGCACCGCTCCATTTGTCTTCCATTTCGTGTTTCCTTTTTTTCTGAACCTCTCCAAGCCACTCCTCCCCAGACATCTTCTCCGGACATCCACAACAAGTGACGACTTTGAAATTACCGACTGCGCCGGTGACGCAAGGCTCCTTGACGTCGTCAACCTCGTTCTCGACTTCGCCAACCTCGTCTTCGCCGTTGCCGTCCGTTGCAACCTGCCTCTCTTCTCGAAAGTCTCTCCGCACAGCTGCAGCAAACCCTTGACATGAACAAGACGCCCGAACAACAAAACCCAGCCACTGGTATGCAAGGAAAAACCAACAGCTCCATACTACCCAGTCCAGCCTACCCTCTTTGAAGTGTGTCGGATCACTACTTTGCATGATGCGGCTCACGAGCCCTACGAACGTCAACCACAGTGACTCCTTCCAGAAGTCCTCGTCGAGAACTTCCTTGGGCCTCTTGACGATCATCACGCAAAGGTATGATGGCCCGGACAGCTGCGCAAAAGGAACTCGAACTGACTTTTTGGCAGACGGCCACAACAGTCATCGTCGCCAGCCTTGGTCAAGAGGCCTCCGATACCAGGTCGAGGGCCGCGAAGGTCATGAGGAAGCGTGTGGGAAGCGGGAGGATACATCCAACACAGACACCGTCCGCCGACACCCTGTCCGCCGACACCTCAAAGCACATCGACCAGGCTACAAAACTCGCTTCGACCTTTCATGGGAGCGCGATTATTACCTCAAAGCTCGCCAAGAGCGGAGCATGATGCAGCGAGTGCCAGCGACGAGATGAAGAATCTAGAAGGGTGTCTCTGGACGGGGGAATTGCGCCCAGGCGAGAGTTGACCAAAGGTATCGGTCAATACACAATGCGGTGCAAGGGGCGGACGAGAAGCCCAGGGAAAGCAGTTAAGGGTGCGGTGTACAAGTATCAGCTGGAAAGCTGCTCTTGTATGACTCACTTTTCTCTCCTTTCAAAATAAACTGACAGGAAGACATCAACAACACGGAGTGAACGTCATCTAGGAATGTACACTGTCCAAAGTGAACACTTATATCGTCGCGGCTCGCATAGTCTGTTACTACGGCACACAGTTGGCCGGTGCCACTCTTGCAGCAATCTGGCAGCAGTGCCACTTTGGAAGTAGTACTTCCTTCTTCCCCCCCCCCCCTTTTCTCTTGGCAGCAGTGGTCCCAAGCCAGAGGGTCCGAGTGCTCCCCTTCTAAAGCTCTTCGGAGTGATGAAATGCACAAAGTGGTGAGGCTGACGTCAAGATCAGGTTGCAGTCCCCCATTCCCAGTGAATTACCACACCCAGCCCAAGCCACGACGGCCCAGCAATCATCAACGAGAGCCCAGCGCTTAGCAACATCCCCGCCCAGGCTCAAGACCAGACACAGTGTCCTCGCTTCACATCCTCAGTTTGTTCGCTTCGTTTGCTTGTCGCGTCATGTTTCTTTTCGCAAATACAAGGTGTCGGCAGTTCGTCAGAAACAATCCACTAGCCACCGGGTGCGGCCAGATTAGGCCCACGTCAACCGCGAGATCGACATCAAAGCCGAGGAAAAGATGCACATGTCCGAGGCCAAGCTGTGCAGTTTCGGGCTTCCACGGGCTCCGTGAATAGCTTTTAAAAGACTCAGCGGCCGCATGCAGACAGCTTCTTCGCCAGAACGCTACCCACGCGCCGGAGGCGTCGTGCAGTCCTTTGGCCGAGGTTTCCACCTGTCCTCAACAGCCGACTCCAGCGCAAAGAAAAAGACCCACCCAAAAAGGAGTCTCTTCGAGAGGTATTACAATATCGCCATGGGATGGCACCTGACACCTACGAGCCACGACGACAAGCATGATGAATGTCTTTGATTCTATTGCATTGGATGAACAGCATCACCTCGCGGGGCTTGGTCGGCATGCCAGTTTGGGGCCTTACTGACTCGGAAGCCCGCAGTCGTCTTCGTCTCTTTTCTCCTCCGATTCCTCCAGCATTCTCCACCACCGAGAACACCGCTGCGTCGCTAATTCCCACTGTCTGAACGCTGGGTCGGTTGGTCGGGCGGGTGGTCCAGGGTCCTTTTCCCTCTGAGTCTGGGGGGCGCGGCATGGGGACCGGGGTGGCCAAGGACGAACCGATTGATCCGATCTTGGCGGAGATTGGCGAGTCAAGTCGGCGGCTAATACCCGTTGGAACGCCTCCCAGAGTGAACGCCCGAGTCCAGTAATCCTCGCAGCTCCCCGAGAAGCTGACCACGTCTCTCCCGTCGCTGTCGAAATGACGAATGCAGAAGGCCACGGAAACATAGATCGGCCTTGTATCGAAACGTGTGGCTCTTGTTGTGCTCGTGGGAGAAACATGTTCGGTTTGCTTCTGGCTCTGGATGGTTGAGGCGTGGCCTTTTGCCGTTTGACTGTGGAGGAATCATGCACGGAACGCGTCGGTACGGAATTACTTGCTGGCATTTGTGTCTCGTGCGCGGCTGAGGTACTGTATGTACTTGTCAAATGTTTTTACCGGCGTCTCTGGCTCAAGATCCTGTCCCCAGTACGGTGAGGCGGGTTTGGATTGACGTCGTCGCGAGATGCGTGTGTCGCTGGATCGCTGGCTCGGGGCTGCCAACCGAAAGGTGAGATTGGCACACCACAGACTGCGATCGGCGGCCGCGACAAGCTCGTGCCAGTCCCGAAGTACAACACTGACGAGCTGCGCGTCAAATTTGAGTAGCAGGCTGAAAGGCCAACATGGAGATTTGAAAGCTTTTCAGTGGGAACGTTCGGAGACGTGGTCTATTCGGGTTGCGATGACTGGGCTTAGTCGATGCATGTGGGTAGCTGTGAGGGGACCGCACGAAGATCGAGTTCTTCTTGTGCACGAGAATACGTCAAGAAAACAAAGTGCGGCAGTCGCTGGCTCGAAATGCAAAAGGCGTGGTTGTACAGCCCTGGAAAATCTGTTGCAACAACGCCTGATGACCCCCAAAATATGTCCAGGTTCCTGGCTCCCGTCCCAACGTAACGATACCTGGTTCTCATGTCCATGCAGAGTCCAGGTTTCAAAGTCGAGATGTTTGATACCTGGAGGCCGGTCCAAGGTATTGTGCGAGAAAGAGCACAGTAAATACGGAGAAAACCGCCCCAGTCGCCGGCAGGAGTGGGGACCCGACCTCTCCGGTCTTCGGTGGGGCCGACGTTGACGCCGATGAGCTCGGCCCGAGCGTTCAGCGGAGTGTGTTTCGGCCGCGTCGCGCGGGCGCTGAGATGGCTCAAAACGGGCAACGGACAAAACAAGACCATCTGCATGGCCACAGCGGCCATCCGGCTAGGTTCTTCCTGCCTGGTGCCTCCTTTCCTACTCCTGACATTCCCTCACACCCTTCATGTTCACTCCACCGGGGCATTTGGGCGGTGCAGAGCTAACAAAGAACATTTCATACCTAGTAAGGTACGTTTCTCGTCGTACCATCCCCACTTCAAACACTGCCGTCTGCCAAAAAACCTCTCCGAAGTCCACCGACGCGCCAAAAAAACCCAAAACGATGACCTCAACGCTTGCACGCCTCCTTTCCAAACCTTTCGCTGTCTGGAGTAAATGTCTGATTCAAACCACTGGGCCAGGTTCCAGATCCGTGCTGGCCTAGTTGACCAATTCTCGTATGGCGTCGATAATCCGTGCGACGTCGACGATGTTGGCCATGATCACGGCCACAAGAACCACCATGATGATTGTGACCAAGTTTCCTCGACGGGTAGCCTTATGCGCGTGTTTGTTCGGAGGACAATGGGGCTTTTGCGGATGGATGCGTACATCTAGGCATGAGAAACGTGGTCAGCCAGCAGGAAGGGATTTGGGATTGTGACTAGGAGCCTCAGATTGTATTCGCCATGGAAGCTCATGTCGAGATAGGTGTTCTCTTTGTGCGTTCCTAGAACTGCAATCGCTATCGTTGTCGAAGTTGGCTGTCCTGGGCAGAGGGGGGCGTTTGGGGGATGAAGCTCGGGGGGCGACATTGGAGCAGTGATGTTGGGGGATGAAGTTGGATCGTGGGTCATTGGCCAGATGCGTGAGGTACGATGCGTCCGTCGACTATTCACTTGCAGGCTCTGAGACCATGGCGCCCTCGACCGCGTCTTCCTCGACCATGGAGCAGAAGGCGTAGATGCAGAGATGATGCATCAGCCACCGAAAAGTTGCGCCTGCCCCAATCCATCCGTCAAAGCACGGGACGGGAAGGCAATGCCGAGATGCACGTGCCCTGTGGGGCCAACACTTGAGGCAGGTGCAAGCCACCTCAGTTCCTTCCCCGTAAGTGGCAGGCATCGAGAATCTTTCTTGTCCTGCAAACCTTGCCCTTGCCCAAACGGGATTCAAACTGCCCACTTTGGTACCAACTTGATCGCCGCGTCAACAAATGCCTGTTCCGACCACCTGCACCTGCCCCCTGGTCGACTTCCTGACGCCACTCCATTCACACCACGGACGAAAGTCGCCGCCCAAGCCGCGACGGCTTCACGAACCAACTCGCCAGGTCTCCCAGTCACCACCGGATCCCAAGCTTCTTTCGACGCCCCAGGAGCCATGGCTGCGGCCGGCGAGACTTGTGCACACCTCACCCATCGAGTACGAGCGAAGGAGGCCAACGCACAGATGATCTCCGCCTAGAAAGCCCACATTCGCCGTCGCGGCATTCCTCTCCGGGCCATGCCCTCCAATTTCCAATGTTTCCAAATGCCCTGGAACGACAGCCAGTGTTTCAAGCATGTCGAGTACATGTTGAGGATCCAGGGATATGACGACGCCACCGCGTCCAACCTCTCCCGCGACCTCCTGCTCTTTCGCGAGGTAATGTCCTACGGCTGATGCATTCCTCCCTACAGAGAAGATCTGTGAAGACTAATCCTTGGATCCGCCAGAACTACCGATACGACACTGCGCAAGAAAAGGCGGCCATCACCGGGCCAAGCGATGACGCTCCCCTGACTCAAATTTTGTTCGGTTTCCTCACTCTCCTGATCTTTGCCGTTCTCATGGCCCGCGCTTTTCTGTTTGCCGCCCTCTCTTGGCTTGTAGAAGCCCTGGGAGCCTGCGATCACGGCCAGACAGATGCTCTTGAGCACCCCGAACCTGCTGGACGACGAGACCTCGAATCGCCTGCACAGACGGAGAAACAGCCTCTTCGAAAGAACTCAAGACCAAGACCAAGTACGAGAAGAGAATCAGTCAAATCAACAATTTAAGCAACAACATCGGTTAAAGTGTCTGAACGTCGTGCCCGAGAGCAACATTTCTCACGTTCAGTTCACATTCTGCTTCCCCGCCGGCCAGGGCAAGACATTGAAGAGGACGCGAAGGTTTGTACGAATCCAACCCGTGGGTGCCACGGTTCATAATAGCTGACTTCGGTGCCAGGAAAATACCACTCAGTTTGCTGTCTTGCGCGACAGCCGCCAAGTGCATTGACGATGCAGCGTGGGACTTGCAAAGACGAAAAGAACAGTTGCAGGAATCCTCGGCTTTCTCGGCATCCTCACTCCAGTATTTGCAGTCGTCGGTCGCATTCTCTTCTCGCTGTTGAAGGACCGGGGACTATGAGCACTTTGCCACGATCGCGACATACTTCAAGAGGTCTACATGCTCGATCAGCAGCAAAAGGCGTTGGGCGGACTGGAAAGCTCTGGATACGGTTGTAATGCTGTGCTGGTCATGCGAAGGTTCGGCGGTCTCACCGAATGATTTAGGGATAACGTTGGAATACTTACACTCGCAGTGCCTTCTTGTCTGAGAGACTTTGAAGTGCATGAATCAGCCTGCTGAATACTGTCCCGGCAATGTCGCTCGTTTCCGGCGCTGCATGCCTTGAGCCTTCTCCCTCCGCGAGAGAATCTCCGTTATCGATCCCCGGTCAGCAGCTCACGGCCACGTTGGCCCGCAAATCGACACTGAAATCCGAAGGCGGGTCCGAAGGCGGCTGTCGGAAGTCGGTGGGCTCAACGGTTTCCATCTCGCCCATGGAGATGCGATGTTTCTTCATCGGTACCCGACGGCACGGTCAATGTCGTAGGATAAAAGTACAATTAAAGTATTGATGGGGCTTGCTAAATCAATCTGGTGTCTCATGAGTGCAGGTGACCTGTTAAAAGCCCGAGTCGGCGAACGTTAGACAGCTAGAGCCCACGAGACAGCCTGGATCGCCCGCAACCAACCTTCGAAACTCGTATCGATGAACTTCATCCGCGGGAGGGCACAGACAATGTCGGCTTGAGGGGCGGGCCTACTACGGCAACGCCCAACGAGGGTTTCCTGCTCCCGGCGAATCTCAGCTCGAGCCGGTCCAGTGTCCGCTCCCGATTCCCGGCATCTATTCTCATTGCATCTTCGGCATCTGGAGTTGTTCCCGCAAAGGGCACGCCACTCTTTACAATGGTTCAATTGCCGCCGGTGCTGCGCATCTTCTCTCGATTACGAGACCGCCGTTTCCAACCCCATTAGCGGCATGTTGGCCATTCTGGGGTTCTGGGCTGTGGATATCACCACACCATGATCTTCCGGGCAACAGTGATGAGACAAGCACCAGAAAAAGGCCAATTACCCAGATTGATACGCATCCCAGACTGATGGGACGCGAAGCGCGCAGCGCGCAGTGCGCAGTACTCCGACTTCATGAATGGCATATCATGTTCGCCTTCACGGATCCGCCGGGGTTCTGTGATGCAACCAACGATGGCGTGTGGCTGCGTCAAAAACACCTTTGACGACGCAAGCAGCTACCATGACGAATTCCACCTGGCAATTTGGAATGCTTCTGCATGGCTCCTCTCTTTCGTCAGCGCCCGCGTTTTCGAGGCGTTGCCCAGCTGGGCTGTCAGTAGTCCATCAATCGAATATGCCGCTGACTGTTAGATCACCTTCACAGGCAACATCGTCTTCAGCAAGCCTGGCTTTGAAGTACCGTGCTCCTTTCGCAAGAAATGTCTTGGAAGCTTTGTGGGTCATCGCACTTCCTCGAGAAAGCTTGCAGCGTGCTTGGTATTTGGGCCCGAGTCTCGATGCTGAACCCGCGACGAGGCTGATACAAGGAGCCGCATGTTGTCCTGATGACAAGACTGTCCTTGTGGCCATCACGGTACGCAAGCAATCTACACTGCAAACCCTGAGACACCAAGATGTCAGGTATGCGGCTGGTCCGAATAGATGGCAACTTCGGCGTCATTTGTTATGGCAGAGCTGGTCAGAGATGGGTATCGCGTTGTTATTCAACGGTGCAGCAGGACCATGCCATTGTCGGAAAGACTGGTGGTCAGCTAATTTCCCGTCCGGTCTGGGCCAGCGGTTGAATGCTTGCAGCTTTCGTAGTCAACAATTTCAAGCAAAACAAGGTGCTATCGGCTGCACGTGTGTCCATACCCATGCAGCTGATCAGGTGCCTCTCAAGATGCCCGACTTGACCGAAACGATCCAGAGAAGACAATCAGCCACGACGGAGCTAGTCACGACGTCGCTAAGCCTCACGCAATACGTATGGATTATGCTGTTGCAGTGGTATATCTGGAGCCTTGCCGACCAGCCCAAAATTCGGCTACACGGTAGCCCCCCCAGGATTTCAAGGTGGAAGGAAGTCTGTACGTGATGCCGACCAACGTCAGCTGTGCAGCTTTCGACTCTTCGCAGCCAACAATCTCGGAGTTGCAAAGTACTTGCTTTGAAGAAGCAGCGCAACGGCAAGAAGTTCACGTCTGGTTACCTCCAGCAGGCTGTAGGTTGTCTCCTTGGTCCTTCTTGGCTAAAAGAACTCGATCTGACCATCTCAACCATCAAAGCACACGATCATCATTTCCAGGGCTACTTCTTAGACACGTCCAAGGTTACCTCTGGTATGGCCTTCTTTGTGACTTCTTTGTCACCGCCGCTGTCCAATGCCGAAATGCTTCCAATGCCACGCCCAGTGACCCTGGGTGCTGACCGATCTCCCGTCTCTTTCCGCTACAAGTCGGCGGTCGCCACCTACTGGCTTGGGATCTGGATCCGCAGATCGGAACACTTCACTCGGAACGCATCACCAACATCTTGGCGTGGCAGTCCTTCACCTAGGCCTGCGCACCGCAGGCTTGAGTGCTTCCGCTCCGTGCCAATAACCCCTTGCGCCCTCGCAATTGCGGATAGCCGCTAATAGTGTGCACCCTGTCTCTGACCTCTGACAGAGAATTCTGGGGCTCCTCGCGCTGGACCTCTACGCCGAGATGGACTGGGCCAATTTGCACAGATGGCCGGCTTCGCTGCAATCGATGGGAGCTATTACAATGCCCGCCATCCCTGGAACAAGATCCGATTTGGGGCCTTTTATGTTCGGAGGCGTATTCGTCCTGCGGCGGATCGGGCTTTTTTTCCCTTCAGCGAAGTCATGGCCGTCCACATGGCCAAGAGGCTTCCCCGCGGCGACAACCTGGCACCATTCGGAACAGCCAGCATGCCCAGATTCGGGCTGCGGTTCAATTTGTAGTACGAGGCCTCAAGATTACCCTGACTTTCTGGACACCTCCAACATCCGGAATCAGAGTTCGACCAAAGGTATCTAATTGAAGCCTGCAACAGGAGAAGGGGGACCTCATCATTATGTTTCATTGTGGTAAACCTTTCAGGTCATCATCTTAAATTCCCGGCCTTCGATCATGGTTCTTGGATGACGCGTTCCTGGCCGCTGACTGGGAGACTTTGAGCCGGACGGCTTAGAGCGGAGAACATGAATCCAAAGCTCTTCCAACCGGACGGTTAACTTTGGCAGGGAGTGTTTTCGTTTCCGAGATACGTGACGGTGGCATCTTCTTGGCGCAACCATCTCAGTACAACCGCAGCTTGTGTGTTTTGGCCAAAAATGCTATGTATGCTGTTGCTTTTCAAAAGGAGAGAGTTGAATAGAATAACTGCGTCAGGCTGCATCCAAATGCAGTATGCAAGACACGCACGTCACTATTTCATCTATTTGGAACATGAAACCTCCCGACTTCGTGTTGCATACTTCTCTGCATAGGGCCTAGCATGCCTCCATTGGCGGCGGTCATAAGCATCACTTGGGGCGGTATTTCCTCCCACTAACGCCCTACTAAGAGCTTGTTCAGTTGGGATGTCGATGTGTAGCTGATTACTGGCTATGATGGAGCGGTGCTGCTCTGTACCATCAGGTCATGATGGTACCACACTCGCATGTAGGACACACGGGGGCTAGTACCATCATGGATAATGGTACCGTGCCCTTTGGCAGGTCAACTACGGGGAGCATGGTCGAATGCTGCTGCTGCTCCTGTTATTCTCTTTTCCAAATTCGGGGCAGCGACCCGGATTACTTCCGTGCGCAAGCAGGTACCTGGCTGGGGCCATGAGTCTGGCAAAAGGAGAACATATTTTCGACCGGCTCGTCGGAGCCACGCTCATTCTGCTCAAGGTTTTGCTTTCGTGGAATGAATCCTCAACCCAAGCCCGCTGGCCACGCGAACACCCCGCGAGAGGGAAACCATCGAGGCTCAAGCGACGTCCCAACATCACGGGAATCAATAATCTGGGAGGCCTCGACAGTCCTCTTGCTTAGTAAGGCTTCATGCGGGCATCGTAACTCTAACTAGAGATCAGTCAGCTTCCATGTCTTGGTGGCTCATGACGAGCGCAGACAGAGCACTCTCAAAGCAAGGTCCAGCCAAAATTCCCGAGGCGAGGCACATGGCCAAAGGTTTAATGCGCAGAACGGTCATCTTACCCAGAACAAGGTCGGCCGCCTTTTCCGGACCTTCTCTCCCACATCAAAACCGCATTCCTGAGTCCAAAGCTGAAGCTGCTCCGCTTTGGAGGGGGACGAACTTACCGTCAACTAGTTGTCATATTCTTCATTCAATCTGTGCAACTTACAAATGAGACCGGAAATTGAAGTACAGCAACGCTTATGGCGGCGGCAGGGGGGAGGAAATAAACATCAACTTTCTTGTAATACCCAGAAGACGTTGAGTTGAATAATAGAAAACAGTGCTCCTCTAATTCTACGTTCGTTTGTTTCCCTGGCTGGCGTTCTAGCTTACGAACTGGAGGGAAACTGTTTTCCGGGAGAAACACACTCACTAGGTAATCGAACGCTGTGACGGATTGAGGAAACGGTCTTGAGCTGGCATCCGACTTGCAAATATTTCAAAGGCCGTTTCCAAAGAACATCCTGGCCGACCTGACTCCCTACATAAGGTAGTGAGCGCAGCGCCTGGTCGATCCGACTGGTGTTTGGGAGTCAAGAGCTTCAGATGAAAGAATGTTGCCAACCGAATCTGACATCATCTCTAAGCAACAAACGGTTGCTCGAGGCTCTAGATAGCAATCATATCTGCTTCTTCCATGAAACGATCTGATTCGAAAGTCGTCTTTGTAGCAGCTTCTTTTGCTGGTTGGCCTCTGGTTGGGCTCGACCCCGGCCGTGCGACTCACTACAAAGCTCATCTTCCGCTTCTTTGCAAAATCTTCTTTCTCGCCCTCTGCCTTCCAGTTGGACAGGATCAATCAAACCTCGTCACTCAGACCTAGGCTCCCCGGCAACGTTTGCAACTGCCAGTCTCGATAAACTGTAACGGCACTGGACGTGGTGATACCCTTTATGTGGTCTCACACAGCAACGCGCTGGGTGTGGTGTTAGCCTGTCGGACGCTAATACTGCGTTTAGATAATATGCGCCTGTTACCGAAGGAGTAAACCCATCGAATAACTTCTCCGGAAAATCCACACGGCATCCTCCCACCCTCATTCACCCAGTCTATTGTCCCGCGTGAGACTCTAGGCTGACCAGCATCTTGATATCCGTTTCACCAGAGGGGATACAAGGTACTTGTCCCATTGTTGAATGGAGCGGGACAACTTGCGGCAAAGGTGGTGATGCGACCATGGCAGCAACGCTGGAAGCAGCAGCTCTGTCAGGAGACAGCTGCTGTGAAATTACAATCATAGTGTATAACCAAAGCCGCAGGGTCAAAGAGTATTCGGCCCAAAAGGTCCCTTGCAAGTTCTCGCGGTCCTGGTCTTGCGCTAAGTGTCATAGACGTGACCTCGTGTTCCAGCCCGCCTCGGTCACGGTTGCTGATGACAATGATGCTGCTAGCCTCGCCTCTGCGCACTCGCTTTGGTTTCTCCTGGTCTCGTTCTGAGAGCTCCGTCTCCACTGTCATGGGCTCCAATGTTTACTTTTCTCCGTTCCCGAGCTGATCTTCACAGGGGCGAAGCCGGTCAGAGACTGGTGACCGCTGGCTGTCCCCAAAGTAAGTGCAGATGGCGAATCCTCTAGTTCAAACGATTCATATTTGCTTTCGAGGAATAGAACGTTTCTCATGTCTTCTACGGCCGTCTTGGCAATGATAAAACCAAAGTTATCGACTCCTAACAGATCGGAGAGCATCAACCAGATATCAGCGACGGCAATGGAGAAAAGGGATCTGCATATGGCCTTCCCTCCACCAGGCTTTGGCTTCAGGAGCCCACGCTGAATGTGTATCATAGCAGCGCCAATACCATGAAGCAAGAGATATAAATTAAGGCATCCCCCCCCCAATAACTGCTGGTTAGAGCACGGCCTGTCCTGTTTACAATGCAACAACTTCACATAGCCAGACTCCCACCGGAACTTTTGTCGAATCTCTTGGTCTTTCTTCTTTGGAAGCGGAAACACTATGCCAGATGCAACCTACACAAGTCGGCCGACGAAAGACACTGGCTTCTAGGTATTCTTGCCATCGCATCCCAAAAGTCTCTCTTTCTCACTCAAAGCCGTCTTCAAATATTCGGCAACAGCCTCATGTGCGTTGGTTCTATAGTCTACACTCCCCATCTGGGCTTAGAGAGGACGAACAGTTCGTCTTCTTAGGATCAATAGTGAGGGCCAAGTCTAGTCGTTCGGGGTCTGAAAGACACCGCTGTAAACCAAACTTCCTCCTTGCAGTATTGGCATTGTCGCGTCTTGCTTGAGCAGGATGCACTTGTTCAGGGTCTAGTCGCATGACTTTGTCACGCATATCTGACTGAGTGTAGGACTTTGGACAAGTTCGTAATAATTGGAGGCTCTGCGACCGGTCTGAGCAGGTTCACTTGCAGTTTTGTCCGGGCGGCGATCTTGAAAAACAGACAAGTAGGGCATTTGTATTTAGGATAATTTCGAACCAAACCAGCCTGCAACACTGTAATATGCATGGTTGCTACCTTAATCCACAAAGTCCTGGCTGGATGGGTGACCAAGTCTGGTCGCTCTGATCTTGGAAGGGGAATGACGAAAACGGAGCCACTGCTCGCGATCTACGAAATCCGTCCTGAAGCTTCCGCGTCGTCAGTTGGTGAATGCTACTCCGGCCCCATTTGAACCGGACGGGAAGTTTCAATACCAGACACTTCTGTGCTTCTTCTAGAAATCCTTCTAGTTGATGTTCCGCTCTGTTGGATGTATTGGACTGGAATTAGGGCCGTGTGACATCGTTGGCGATGTCTGATTTTCAAGTATTGATGATGCTATTTGAACTTCCTGTTGAAGATGTCCTCGATATAAAACCCGCCACGGCTCTGATGTTCAAAGTCAGCAAGTTTAAAAACGGTAGTACACTTGCGTATCTGTGGCGGGGAATTTCGGGGTACCAACCTGCGAGCGGTGACTCCCATTGCTGAAATTAAGTCTTAAGGAGACCGGAAGACATCAGCGTTGTCAGAATTGATGGCAGTCTGTAAAAGGAGTGGGTGGGTTGTGCTACTAAATCTAGAGTTGATGCCTCTGATGCTTGAAGTTGATATGTTGCTGGTGTATGGAGATTGAACCTAGGCTTGTTTTAAGGTTGTTTGACCAACGTTAAGATGTTGCATGATAGAACATAGAATGATGCCTTTGCCCAGGTGATCATCACTTCGAGTTGGGACTGGGGGAGATTTGACGTGCATGCGGTTGAGCGAAAAGGCTTCCTAGATATCGGACTTGCTCTTGAAAAGGCACCTGCTCGTTGGAGCTCGATCGGGGTTCAGCTAGACGGCCGACTTCCAAATTTGGTGCAAGGTGTGAGACTACTTACCTCCCTTATTGTCACTCTCTTCGACGCGCTTACTGCGAACCTCGTAGGCTTCGGAAGACCTTTGTGTAACACACTTAACCGGCTGTTAGAAGATCGAAACTTCCGAAACCCGCCAAGACCCTGTAACCTTTGAACCGCCATTTATCTCTCTATAACACGCCGCACAGATTGCCTATCAAGCCTCGTTCTGACTTTCTGCTCTTAAGATGCTTTGAGCTTTGACAAGATCAGTGCATTTGGGACTAAATAAACAGATTTCTCGCTAGGAAAGCCGATGACAGTAAGGCTAGTAACAACACACCACCCCGATCAGTAGCCCCAACAGCTCATCTCCTGAAAATAGAGACTCTCGTGGACTGGTATCTTATATATCCCCAGCGGCCGTATTGTATATTAGTTGAGGAGTTGCCACGGAGTGTACGTGAGATTTATGGCACCTTATGGCGGAGTCCTGAAGGTGGACGGCCAATCTAAGCTCTAGGGAGACGGTTGAAGGGATGCTCTTTGTTTACGAAGATGTTTTGTCCCGAAGTGTCACTGGGTTTCCTTTTAGTATCTAATTGCCTAAGTCATATAAGACCGAGAAATTATTGAGTTATCCGCCACCGGTTGGGGAGATGCTTGGGTTGACGAAAGAGACACCGATGCCTCTCAATCGTCTGGCTGCCCCCGAAGTGCTTTAAAGTGGCTTTACAAAACGAGTTTCCCGGCATGATCTTAGGGTGTGTAGAACCTGGCAACATATGTAAGATTCTTCAGCTCTCCGGAAGAAGTTGGGGACATGGTGCGAGTCAACCAGAAATGCAGAAACTCTGCATACTCACAAACAGGAAGCGGTCAGCCAAGATTGGTTACTTGTATATAAAATCCCGCATGGCTTCATGTTGTTTTCTTTCTGTCTGCGCGGATGTCGCAGGGCCTTTTCCGTGCTTCTCGCGGCCTCTATCTCGGTGCTTATTTCCACAGTATGAGCAGTGTTACATCTCTCGACGTATAGCTGTGGCGTCTGGTTTTTTCCTCAAATGCAACCTCTCTGATGTTCGAGCATGAGCACTCAAGCCGCTGTCTAGTTCAAGTTTGTTAGCATCATTGAGAGCTCTCCGGTCACTTATTTGAATCTTTCTTCTTGGATATGTGCACCATTCTGGTTTGGACCCTGGCCGTGTCGTACTCAATCTTATGGGTGACATCCTCTGGCGGGTTTTGGCTGAAGTAGATCATCAGTCTCACTCTTCGCAGTCCCGACGCTCTTGCCGAGGCATCTCACCTTCATCATTACGACCAGCATCCTCGGCGGTGGCTCTGTTCTGGGAATTTGTCACCAGGTCGGACATCATTTAGTAACAACTGCCGGTCTCCACGGCAGCGGCGACTGTGGCGGCTCAATCGCCCTTCTCATATCCATCCGAGAACGCGGGCATAGATTTCCAACATGGAATTTGGATGAACTTATTGTCCCAGTTCTCTTGACGTGGGGACAAAACGGGGAGAGCGTCTCATTCTAGAATTGTTGTGCAATACAAGCTAGAAGACTATTAGACAGGTCTCCAAGGCCGTCCCATGCATCTTTTTCATCTCGCATACATGTATCTACACTTGGACTCCTACCAGTGTAACCCATGCAAATGGAAAGCGGGATCCGAGAGGCGTCATGCCATCTTCTCTTTTGATCAAGCTGAAATTCTCACAGGCACCGTGACACAATCTATTGGGCACAGCTGCACGTTTTCGGGATTCAGAATCACCAAGTGTCTACAACACCCCATGACAGCTCAAAAGGCCACTTGATGTTTCCCACAGGCTGCTTCCACTGGGTACATAAACAGGGGTAATGGTAGTAGGCAGCCACATGCGAAGCCCGGCAACAGCTTGGACCATGTCGACCGTGATATGCGCCGAGCATCAGATTAAGTCCGAGGTTGCAGTGACCTTTAATGGGTTGTTCAGCTCAAATGCAAGGAGAAAGGAGGAAAGGACAGGAACGCTAGGAAATGGACACTGCAATCTGGCTTGATCTTTTGCGTTACGAGATACTTTGAATCTATCCTTCAATCTAAAAGCTCAAGCAGACATCTAAAGGAATGGGTATCTAAACTTTGAACTGAAAGAATGTAGCCGGAGAAGGCCTTGAGGATCCACCTGAACATTGACAATACACAGCTTGATGCGGAACCTTGACCCAGGTTCACAGATCGGGCGTGGAGTTCATGCATTGTTCCTTTGTTTAGCTTGAGTTTTATTCAGTCCAATGGTGTAAAAGACAGGTGGTAGTGGAAGCTGGTGTCTTGTTACTACCTCCTCGGTGGAAATCCATGGATGTCGAAGTTGCACCAGCAGAAGCTACGAGAAGTGAGGTGGAAAGGCCAGGCACTTTGATCAATTGTCGCTCCTGTTCGAAGGGCCTTGTCCTGCCACTTACCGGTCAACAAACGGCATCTCAAATCTGCCCTTCTGGGCCTTTCAGATGGGTTCTTTGAGGGTTCTGCGTACCGTGTATGCAGGCTCCCGGGATTGCGCCAGAAATGACGCGTACAATTTGGATTGTTGACTTTTCTGGACTCTCAGTTGTTCAACATGACGCTGGGATACATGAGGGTCCTGATTCCTTCGGACTCCTTGGTTGTTGACTTTCTCTCAAAGCATGAGACCTCACAGCAGCTCGGGCTAAAAGTCAAAAGTAGGCTAGGGCCAGCCTAAACGTATCTGACAAACTTACTATCAGGAAGGGAATTGTAACGCGATTTTGGGACTGTGGATAGGGAGGGGCATGTGATACTATATCTGTGAATCTGCTAGAAGAGTCTCGTCGCAAGAGGAAACCTGTTTATGAGGCCAGTCCTTTTGTTGAAATGTGTTGTAAGGTGTTTGAACTCAGTCTCTGGTTTTCGGCGGCGTTATTAGTTGGGATTGATGATCCAACCTACTGGTTCTTGACCTTGTGAACTACCTAGGCGGTTTCAGTGGCGACAATGAATCCTGTCAGAATCAGAGTCATCATAGAAGATCCTACAAGCTCAAACTCACTTCGCAAAATGCAACCAAAAGGCATGATGCCAAGGACGGATTTCAAACTGGGGACTTTGCGAGAACTTTCAGGTTTGTTCCTAACTCTCCAACCCTGACTGTCCTAGCTTTCCGCCTCTTCTACTTTGGTCGCAGATCACGGAGCAACTTACGGTGCTCTGGTCCCAGATAGACAAATCCAGTTTCAAACAGTACACCACCTTGAGAATTTAGCAATGGCGCCGGTTCCATCGACACCAACAAGCAAAATCTAGAGGTGCGATGAGTCTTTTGAATTAACCTACAGCAAGGGTTGAAGTTGGACTTTCGGAGTCAATTCGTACTGTTATACTCATTGAGCTGATGGTTGTATACAAAGATCAAGCTTGGACAAAGTTTCGGTGGTTAGCCTGCTGTGCTCAACAACAGGACATAGCAGGCCTAAAATCGAAATTGTATCGACGGGTGTGGAGTGAATTCGGGACACGTGGCTTTCGCCAACCGAAGCAAAAACGTTTCCGGGAAACATTAATCTTACTCGCCATTCATACGTACAATCTTGGTGACCATATTCCTCCAAGAAAGTAGTGCCCAGGCCGTAGTATCCCTGAACTGTTGCGCAGTGGCTCTCATCTGAGAAATCCGCAGCACTACAGTTGCCATTCCATGGCCGCGTGTGGGCAAGACTTGAGAGCCCAAGAAGTGAGAAGCTTACGGCGCCAACAGTCTGCTGTGTTTAGCATGCGTCGGGTTGAAAGGGATCGCATACTGTTGTGTACACATTCAGTGTCAGAGGCCTACTTACCTAGTATGCTGCAACAACATCGCGAGATAATTTTAATCAGCACCCTTGCCTGTGCAGTGCCACCTGGGCGCATTCTCGCCAGTCGTCGTCAATTTAGATTCGTCTATCGGCATTATCAACAAGTTGATGACGTCTTTGGAGCCTGCTTTTGCTTTCATGCTTCGTTTGATCAATGGGCCTTTAACTATTCCTTGAAGAAACAATGAACTTTTGTCGGATGCTGAGCCGGTACAAGAGAATCTGAAAAGTGTGGATCTAAGACATCAGACTTGGTTCAACCGGAGGAAGAAGAGCTCAGAGAACCAGCCATGTCCGTCGAGCAACTCGGCGCTGCATGTTCGGGGCATTGTTACAGTGGCAGTTTCATCTATGACAACAACCCAGGCTGAGGTTCCGGGAAGTAATTCCACTTAGCAGTTCGACCTGCAAGGTTGACAGTGACGAGGAGAGCTCGTATACGGGACGTCGACTCGGGTGTCTTACAAGCGTTGGCGTGCTTCATCAACGTGAACAAGCAGATCCTCCACTCTGAAAAAGGCGGTGTTGGACTGGCAGAGATTCAGGCAGGTGCTCGGTGGTGACATGCAATTGGAACTCGTGTGCCTGGATTTTGACCCTCAAGCACTCTGAGAAAAATTGTTTGGCTTGGGAGGAAGTCTCCTCCGCCTAAAACTACTTGCTCACGGGATCAAATAGCCAGACTGGCCGGTTCCGACAGAGCGGTCTCGTGAAGGTCAGCCACCTACGAAAAGTCATCCCCAGTGCCCGTGCACAGAGCTGGTTGCATCAAATGTGGCATAGCGTGCTGGTCGGAATCCACTGATCTTTTGCTTCTCCAAAATCGGGCGTGTAAGATAGGTACCCAAGCCTTCACCTCAGCACCATGTCCCTCCACCCGTGGCCCAGTCCAACCCTCGAAATAGTGGCTGACACCTGGCTGTAAGGGACGCAGCTATGCCCTCTCAGCACTCCTCGAAGACCGTCTAGAGACCACAACCGCTTCCTAGAGGCCGCTTAACAAGCTAGTGAGTTTGACGCTAACATCCAGTCAGTAAAACTGAAAGGCTGAATTGCAAGCCCGGCTGGTCACCCAGATAAAGTCAACGCCCAAATTTAGCTTCCCAAAGCCGTGCGGTATAAGTACCTCTCTCTGATGAGACGGGCTGAGTCGCCTGTAGAGATTTTCCTCCGATAGTGCGATCCTCGAGGCCACTTCCAGATGGGCGTAATTGCAAGATCTACCGCCGAACCCGGTCGACACGGAAATATATCGGCGGGTGAAGAACAACACACAAGCACCTTTTCTACCGGCAGTTTAGTCTTTCCTAACCCGCAAATTGGCCAAAAGTCTTCAAACTATCGTGTGCATCACTATGTTTAGACATATGCAGACGCAACCAGCTTCGATTGCCATGGAATGTTATCTGCGCGGCTGTGTATTCACAGTCCGTCACACATGACAGTCTCCGGGTGCAATTCGCTTGGGGGAATGCAAAACTTTCTCTCGAGTTCGTTGGCAGGTTTCCTGAGTACGGCCGGGCGCAGTGGGGCAAGGGCACCGAGACCCGGAGCCGGGACGGAAATCCTGACTGATGTGTCCCGAGTGAGATAAGTGCTTCGGGATTGAAGTCTACTGCAGAACGCACACCATTCCGCAATTTTTCTACCGGAAACATCCGTAGGACCCATCTATCTCGACTTTCGTGGATGAAGCCATCTAGCTCTAGTCAGGCACTCTCCATGTCCTTTCCAGTCTAGCCGTAATATCCTCGATCAACTCCGACCTCTGCCGCGCCTGCAATCATGCAATATGACTTTGCGATGGCTTAACAAGGCACACTTTGCTGTTAATCCGGCTTAGCTCTCGCTGATGGCAGCGTTGCCAATGGGCAAGGTAGGCAGACATTGAATTACAACAGAAAAGACACCATTCCAACCGGTAACCTGTCATCTTAGTAGCATCAACAACGGCAACAAACAACAACGGCAGCGGAGAAGAGAACAAGATCACAAGGACAGTACGGAGAAGTAGAATACGAAGACGGATAGGCCGGGATGGAGACTAAGGATGGACGAATTGGTCAACACCATGTCGGCCCATCCCGACCGACAAGTTTGCATCTCTCTACTTCACCCTAGATCTGAATGACCAGACCTATCCAATAAGCAGTGAGTATGCAGTCCACGCCGACGACGAGTCTCGCAAAAAGGCTATAGTCGTCGTCGAGAGGCCATGAGTGACAGGCTAAGATTTCGGCTCTTAGGTCTTGGGCAGGTTTCCGCATCGTTCCCATCTGGCTGTCTCTAACCTAGATGGTCAAGGTTACCAACAGCTTGGGTGAACGTCAGCATTCAGCCCTGAGGTCTTGGCTGGAATAGGTTGGCGAGGAGGTGTGGCTAGGAGGTGTGTTTCGGCAAGCGGAGGATCTGCGATGCAATGGTGCTGAGAATCAATCAAGACCTTTCCTTTGGACACCCCATACCGATGCTCTTCCGCCGACGGAGAGGCATTGTCTTTATTGGGACGCCGGGGGGCGCATGTGCGCGCCATTCCTCTCACCCCTCTTTCTCTCCCTTGCTTCCCACCATGAGAATTATTCAGAGTGGTGGTGAACTGAGAATGATGCAGCCATGAACGGCAGAAAAGGCGTGCTGGATTCTGTCGCGACTGTTTGGAAAAGAGCACTGAACAGAGCTCGTCGGTTACCCGGGGCTGCAACATGGCTTCGGCAAGCACTGACGTGCAAGCGGTGGAGGTGATATGCCGAGGGGGTTGAAGACTCCTAGTTTGACAAGGGGGGTCTGGGAAAGTAAAACAGGGCGGGTTGGGGGTTGATTGGAATGCGACGGCTGTCCTCATTGAACGGGTCGCGGTGATGGAGATCGTGCAATTTCCCATATCTTGCAGCCATCCGAGGCGGAGAACCGCCGCCAGAACGGGGACTCTAAAGGCTGACAAGATGACGAGTGCTTCGGGACAGTCGACAGCAGGTCGAGGGCCGGAAACAAGCTACTTTCACTGGGAACTCGATCCTGTTCATCAACCACCATTGCCACCAACCGTCGCATGCTCCGGTGCGGCAACTAACACCGCAGAGATTCAGACCACTGGGAGAATCGCGAAGACTCTGAAATCATGCTTCTCGAGCCCGAAGCCATCTGAAAAAGTAAAGTGCGACCTTGCTTTGAGAGTGGCCTGTCGTGCGCCCTCGCGCAGACATGTCCAGACGGAAAATTTCCAGACGGAGCTGCACTTCGGTAAGGAGCCGCAGCTGTGGCTCGTTGTCTGGAATGTGTTCACAGACTATACCGAGTCGATGGCGGCGGCGATAGCTACATGTGCGACATGGCTCGGCAGCGGACTGTTGGGACCCAATATGGTGGAGGGCGAAGAAGGCAGAGCAGAAGCTGTCAATGGGGGGGCGTATGATGCCGGAAATTTCAGCAAGGGTGAGGCCGAGCAAGGCGCAAAGATGGCGAAGCGAGAGCCCAGATTTGTCGGGAATAGCGAGACGGCAATAAGGATGGGAGTTGCAGTGTGTGGTCGCTCCGCCGAACGGAAGAGCGTTGGAATGTTGCCGCGTGACAAGGACTGACAAAGATGGCAGAGAGTGCCAGGGATACTTGCGTTCAAAGCCGCATGCGTTGATGTCCTTGCTCTCCGGGTTGGTTTGCTCAATGGGCGACCCTCAGCATGTCCCCAGTCCCGAGGAGGGCCGAAACGCGAAGCGATGGCAAAAAGCAACCATCATAGACTCGACCTTCACAACCGTTTCGCCAGAGGCCAACGAGCACAACAAGCCCTGCTAGACATCTTTCAACGAACATTGGAGAAGCGTGAGAGGCTGGTCGAGAGGCGTCGCAGCCAAAAGCCGAGCGGCGAAAGTGGTGACATCAAGACGGGTACCGAGAATCACACTTGGTTGCAATAGCCACGGCTCGTTCGAACAAAAGAAACACCGTCCCTGGTGTAGGCGATGCTGATTCGGATGGCGCTTGTGTGGATAGTCGGCGGCACCCACACTGCCGGGCGCATGGCAACGTGATTGTTTGGGGGCATGGCTGGCCTGCACTCAGAAGCACATTTAGTTGACATCTAGCTGAAGGACATGGGTTTGGGTCGATACCTGAGTAGAGGCGCAGCAGACTATTGCGGCGTGGAGACCATCAAACCCTTCGCTTGCGCAAAACACACCCGAGATAATAGAGAAGGTGAAGATCTGGTCAGGGCGCGTCAGCTGCAAAGCACTTGCGGCACGATTTTTCAATTGAGCGGCTGTCACCGTAAATTTCAAGCCAAGCCTCGAGATAGAGCTGTGCTAACAAGACCAGGTCGATGGGTAGGCTGGGCTCCGTCTTCGCATTAACTTCCGACAACCCGTCTTCCAGATGTTCGATGTTGGGAAATGTCGACTTGTCGTTGCTGTCGCGCAGCGTGTTTGGGATTCGTTCCTTTTGCGGGGCTGGCGAGAGGACCAGTCACGGAGAAACGCGTCGACCGGGAGAGATCATAGAGGATTGATACGGCCGATGCAGTCTTGCGATCGCAGTCGAGAAAGGCCTTGGTGGAGGAGATGGGGCCAAGATGGATAAGCTGCTGATTGTTAGGAAATGTGCAAACGAGACGAATGCGGGAATGCGGGAGTGTCCAAGTACCTACATGGCTAGATTGGAACAGACCCGGGAGAGGGAGCGAACGCGAGACGAATGAACCGATCGATCAGCCGGGACAGGCTGAAGAATAATGAGATTGGACGGATGTACGTTGAAGAAGGTACGGCTCCGGCGTGTTTTTGTCGAGCATCGCAGTCATGCATTCCCACGTGCTTCTGGGCACCAGAAGTACCTACCTAGGCACCTTAGGTAGCCGGAGCCGTCAATTGGCTCGCTTAGCGAGCCAACCAGAAGTCGCCGCTCAGATGTCTCCGGGCCCATGGAAGCTCCCAAATATGGTATCTGACGTCGCCATGCAACACGGCAGCAAGCCACGCCGATGCGTAATCACGCCAACATTGCATTTTCCAGTACCAATGCCATACAGCATGATTTCTTGACCAGCGCCTATCCTTCGCTCTCGTCGGCGAGTGGGTGTTTGAGTTTTGCTCTGGTGCTGGCCGCTCCACGGTTGCCCGTGACAGAAAGTCCATTCGTGAATGTTTTGCCACTGCATTCACCGGAGTCCCGAGTCACGCCCAAGGCAGAAACTGTTGACGGCATCAGGCCTGGCGATCTCGAAGTGTTGCGTGGCATGGTTCGGTGTTTGGCCCGAAAAGACGGCCCTGGCCATTGTGTTAGAGCATATAACAGGCCCAGGGGGGTGCCCCGTAAGGGGACAAGGTAGGAGTCAATTGAATAGGAGGGACTTGCTTGCATTACTAGCCATAAGGATGGGAAATAAGCCCCCTTATATACCTATTACGGGTATGTGACAGGCATGTGATTATCTGTTTGCAGCGCACAGACATGTGCCTTTACACATTGAGCTCGAGTGACGTCTCTCGCAGCGCAGCCGTGCATGGTGCACCCAGCTTTGCGTGTTATCTGATTGGACCTTGGATTGTCCGGACAATGGCTCTCCAATCAGAACATGAGATGCGCCAGCAGCAGGCAACCCACTGTACCTAAGGTACCGCGCTGAACAATTTCTGGCGCGCTGGAGGCTACCTCCGTCCCGGCCCCAACACGTCAACCCGCCACCTCGCAGAATCGCATCTCACCGAGTGCACCCCTTGCGGCGACGAACCAGACTTGGTCGCAGCACAGGTAACTCTAGTCAGTGCTCGACCTGCCCAACCGCAGCAAACCCATATGCCGCATTCAATCGCACGGGTGCTCATCACCGAGCACAATCAAACTAGCGAGTCTCTGCAGTACCCGAAGTCATTCCAGCTTGGAGGCGCCCCTGCAATTTCTGGTACCCACGTTCTTACGCCCATCGAGACTGTTCCACGTGTCATCAGGCTGATTTCCCCAAATATGTTCCCGACTGCTATTCGTTCCCAGGTCTGGCACAGCTCTTTCGGATCGTCACAGTAGGTATTGCTGAGAGGCTGGTGCCAGTTCCTCGACGGCTTCCTGGCGTCCTCGGCTGCCTGAAGTCACGTTTTTAATCAAGATGGAGGCTCAGCGTCCATAGCCAGTACCCATCTGGGAGAAGTATTCCGGCCAGCTATGCCGAATAAGTACGACCACATGAGCAAGAAACCGCATGAAGCTGTGACGAGTTTTGCGCCGTTGTGTACATGCCGGGCCGAACCTTTGATACTTGGAAGGATAGGCCACCGCCCCAACTCACGGCCCGAAACATTCATCCTGCGACCAACTAGTCTCCGACGAGAGAGACTGCTGAGCCGAAGGATGCCTCACCTCACACCTTTTGCCAGAAAGTCTCCAGAGAGGGCGGAAACACGGGTGAAGAAAGCTGAAGAGTTTCATTTATCAAAAGATCAGCGCCAGCTCGGTTCAGGAGCCACCAGAAAGACTTGGCCTAGGGACTTCGACAGTGTACATCATGGGACAGTTCCCGGCTATCCAGCTCGGTCGGCATAGCATCAGCCTTTCTTAGGTCCCCATAACAATCCTTAAGAGCATTATAAGGGCAGATGCCTCAGGTCTTGGTGGACTCCAGAAGCATAGCTTCGTTGGACTACTTGTTGCGGTTGGAAAGGAAAGTCTTGCCATTGAGTTCTACAATGTCATTTTCGATGCACTTGTACTTGGGCTTTCAGTCCCATCTGAAGGTCTTTGTTGTTTTGAAAGAGGGGCCCAGAGACATGGCCCACAGAAGATGCAGGACATCTGATCTTGCATTCAGTCTCGAGTGTAGATTGTCTGTGGGCTTTGAGGGGCTCGTGATAATAGAGAGCTTGACCAAGCAATGTCGCCGGATATCCAACTGAGCGCAGAAACAAAAGGGAGACGAAAATCATCAAAGAGCCACTGTGTGAACGGAATATGAATCTCTCTACACTAAGGGCATCAGCAAGATGCTTCCCATCTCAAAACACAATTCTATGGCCTAGGGAACAGCGAGAGCCTCAGTATAACAAACAAACAAACAATGCCTCTCGGATTTCTACGTGGCTAAGGCCATATTTGGTGTATCATTGCTATGTACTTCTCTCTCGTCCTTGCAGACCGTTGGCAGCTGTGGCAGCCCTGCCAGCTGTGGCAGTGACTGGCAGTAGGCACTATCTGGATAGGTAGCCAGATGACATTGCCCGGATAGTAAAACTCTTTGTTTGCTTCTGGATGCTTTGCCCATGGAGCTGCGTCTTCTTTCAACCCCCTTAGGCCTTCTGAAAGGCACTCTGGGTCTGGTTTGGGACGTTGCGGATGGAGAAGACTCAAAGCCATGGGTAGGCTCTGAGAGCTCCTCGCCTACACCATCGCCCAGGTCCTTGTTTCCATTCTGGCCTGCACCTTTCCTCAGGGATCCTAGATATATCGGTCGCTGTGGAAGAAACGGCCAATGCCGCTCAGCCTAATATTGGAATTATGAAGGCATGAAACACAGTCTCGAGGGTGTCTTAATATGCTACGACGTGTAAAGCTGCGACTGGAGAGCATGCGATGATTGGCACACATACGGCACATGATTGCTGAGCGAGCTCCCTCGCTCATAAAGTCTTATGGCAATGTATCCCAGGCTTATGGTTCAGATCAATCTCTCTTAGTAGTTGGGGGCAATGAGAATCGCAGTGTACGTGGCACCTGGCGCTGCGGAACGGGTCGCGGAGCCTGGACTGGATGTTTTTTGGTTGCCAGGCACAGACGAGATCCCCGCTTGAAAGGAAGCAACTGGCGAGAGGGAGAGGTTTGTTGGCTGAGCAAGGAGAAAACGGCAGGCGGAAGCTGAGGGGAATTGCTAGTTCATTGTTGCAGTTGCCTGAGCGTTTCCGAGCCTGTCTTCACCATGACATCTTCAATCTGAGGAAGGTCAGGAGGACAACTGGTTAGGAAGAGGCATCGGCCAGTCGTCTGTGTGATTGCCACTTCCAGGGCGAGCAACACGGAAAGAAGGGGCAGCGAACCTGCCTCGCACCAATCCAAGGAAACTGCGTCTCCATTGCACCCAACCTACCTACCCAGGTAAGATGACTTAAGGTAGTGGAGGTGCACGAAAGGTACACCGTCGACAAACATCTTCTCCCCCTGGCCAAGCAGGCCACCTTGCCTTTCTCACCATCAACGTCGGCAGACTGATTCCTTCGCCGCAACCACAGTACACCGACCTTCTCTCCACTCCTGCACGCCTGCCAACCTCCAAGCGACGCCATGGCACGCCTTTGTCGGCCTCCAAAAGCCATGGCAGACAGCACCCCCTCCTCGTCGGACGCTTCCCCAGAGACTGGAACGAGAGTTTCGCGTCTCAGGAAGGATCTTTCATCGAAGACAGTGGCCGAGCTGAGACAGATTCTGAAAGATGCTGGGGTCCAGGCCAAAAAGAGCATGAGAAAACAGGACCTCGTCGAGTCAGCCGTCAAGACATTCGTTTCCAGACAGGTATGTGTCGCAGTTCTCTGCACTTGAGACATGCAGCCCGACTATTTCGCTTCTTTCGCCATATCTGACAACTGTTCGTGGCATCAGAAAGCCGATGAAGATCAGCCGGTCAGTTCCAGTGCCGGAGAGAACGCGGCCCTCCCGATGACTCCAACCACCCCACTCCAGGGCGACGACAAAAGCGCCGACTGGGTTCTGAGAGAACAGCTCCAAATGCTGCAGAGAATTTATGCGCTCGGCCCAGTGAGAGTTACCCCAAATGGTGATTCAGCCACCGAGGGACTTCTTCGTGCCATCTGGGAGCAAGCCTATGCGATTTTGCTCGTTGCAAAACTCGAGGACCTGACGCCGATCATCTCAGGTCCAAGGCCGCAGTGGATCTGTGTGAGCCCTGGAAAAGGGAAGGGACTCGATACCGAGCCGTCTATGCACATGGTCCACCAAAGGGAGGAGGCGGAAGACAGTCGGGACTTTTAAAAGTTGAGCAACTACATCTCTTGTTTTGGTGCATTGATGCGGGAGTCTTTTGAACAGCCGGGAATACCTTGGTTGCTTGTAGCAATGGTATGGGCCTACCGGAGGAAGGTCAAAGAATACATTTCATGGCGGTCAGCACATTCTCTAGTGCTTTTTACTCTAGCTAATGTTGATAATCGCATCGAAACAGGGATCGCAATTGTTGTTCGCCCTTCTCTGGTACACATGCTGCATGCTCATTCCGTACACCACTCTACCACACGAGCATGCGAACCCAGCCTCAAACAGAGCTCCCACACGGACCTCAAAGTCGAAGCTATGCACCCCATCCATTCGGCATCAAGATCGATACGTATTGACCTGGGGAAACACTGGCATCACGTCGACATGAGGCAGAGGGGGATAAAAGCCTAGCTGGAGAGGCAAGTCGTAATTGAATCAGGACGACGTTGATCGGGTAAGCCTCCCGGCTCTGAAGCATACCCTCGCGGAGATTTTTGGGTTGGAATGATGGCTGTATGAACAGTTAGCTAACTCGTCCTTCCTAGAAACCCATCGATACCTTTCCGGATTGCATCCGTATTCTGACTTCGTCGATTGATAACGAACATGAACTCCCTTTAGTGCGATGGTGAGACCGGACAAAGTCCAGACCGCCTCGAACACCTCCAACACTCCGTCTGTGTACTGGTGCCCGACGACAACCGAGTTGGCCCAGGCATACATGCCCAACAGCCAATATCCCTTGGCGGTTACTGGGAATCAAGATGACGACCCCAAGCATAGACGTCGGGAGTCGCTTTTGGGGGCGGGATCTAGGTCGGACAACGCGGGGGCGAGGATATGACCAAGAGGGGTGGGAGAGCATCGGTTTTGTACACCACCTTTCCGTTAATATTGGAAGGGCTTCCCAACCTGGCAGATTGGCCGGTATCATTGCATTGAAAGCACTATATTCCAAGACTCGGGAGGTTTCCCAGAGATATCAGTCGCATGGTCGCCAAGTCGAGCCTCGAGAGGCATCTTCACCGAGGCCCAGGAGGTAAAGACTGCACAAATGATACAGGCGATCCAGCGCAGGCGACGTCAGAACGCAAACATCAACAGGAGTTCCCCAACACGCTGCATCAGTGGCAATCACGCCCAGCTCGGGAGTTGGGGATAGTCGAGGGCAGTGTTGGAGGACAAAGAGGGAGATGAGCTTGCCCCGATTCAGGTCTCCGCAAAGCGCCTCGGCCTTCACCCCTTTCCTACTCAACCATCAGAAGTAAAAATGACCAAACGGATGTGGACAAACACGTCAGTTCCAAGACAGAGTGACAGCAGCGTCGAGTGACCTTGGATTTGATGGCCTCTTCCGCCATTGCTGGCGTCGGCAGCGGCATCGTTTCCCGCCTCTGTCGCTTCGATCTGGCAACACTTGGTTCTTTCAAAGGAGAGCCCGTGACATTACAAACCTGGATCAAGTGCCGACAAACCTGTCCGCAGTTTGAGCATTCTCCCAGAAAGCCGGTACTTCCAGTCAAGGTCCTCTTGACAAGCCGGACGATTCCCAGATCCAAACGGCCGGCCCTGAAGGCTCGAGAAATATGTCAGTCTCCGCGGGCACAGTTTTCAAATTGGTACTTTTGGCAATGTCCAGTGGGAGAGCTAATGGCAAAAGGGGCATTCGGGCTTGCATGGATGGGCCCCGTGTCTGCTGTCTCCTCCTGTGTCATCCCGTGTCTGGTGTTTTTGGCCGGAGCGCCTCTTGATTTATCAGATATTCTGGTTCTTTGGAGTTGATAGCTGTCGGCTGTTATTCTTGCCCCCTCAAGGCATTGCACGTCCGAGGCGCGTTTCCGTCAGGGTTCGACTGCATCCTAGATAGCTCTCTCTCTCTCTCTCCCGCGGTGGTTTGCAAACATCGCGAGGATTTGGCGCCCAGTGCCGCTTCTGGTGCCCGGAGGACCCCGCAAATACAGTTTTCTCATGGCGTTAGTGTGCTGGTCGATGGCAGTCCTTCTCCGACTTTAGTCATTTGATGATATCGAGGGGGAAGAATTGGGGGCAAAGCGGTCCCCAATGTTTGTCGCGCCCAGGTCAAGAACTTTTGCGACTTGAGAATCAAAAGTTGCGTCGTTTGGTGGATTTCACTTCTTTGTCCCATGTCCTCTGCTTTCAAATAGAGACACCAGTCGCCAAGAACATGGTTTCCAAACGAGATCAAATAAAGGATCGTCATCCACCAGCGGCTTTCATGTCTTTTTCCAGAGCATGCGACGTAAAAGTCATTATCGGAAGAGTTCAGAACTCATCACGATCCAGCAAATTCTTTACCATTCGGCGTCAAAAATGCATAAATGAACACGACTATGCTACCTTGGCCCAAGGCTTCGAACAACCGGCAACAGACTCAGCCTCCGAGGCCTCACACGCCCAGTATTACCAATACAAGACCAGGAATCAAAATCTCTGCAGCACCCGAAGTTCCCTTCACCGTGTTATCTCAGTCATTGTCACACTCACGCAAATAGCAAGACCATCCCCCGCGCCATAAGCCTTGAACCGCTCGACCCGGCACCATGACATCTATCCGCCCATCTCCCTTGGGAGGACCCCCGGGTCCGTCTTTGCTGGTGTAGCATCACGCCTGAAGAAGAAAGTGAAGTAGCCTCGGCCCTTGCCATCACATCTAGGTAGGCCAAGCTGAAAGGGACTGCGAACGGTTCTAGCCGGGGGTTGACGCTGAGGAAGGAGAAGAGAGTCAATGCGAACGGTGCATTCAGAGCTTTCGCCCAATTCACCATCTTTCCGGAATCATCCCAGTCCCCGTATTCAGAACCAAAACCGCAGTGCAATCTTCCCAGGATGGTTCAGATCCGTGGCCAAAAGCCGAGAGCTATTTGTGACGCGTTGTAAACGAAACAAGTCCATCGTCATCCCACCCGCCTACCCCAGTGCAGTAAATGACCACGAAGGGGTGCGTGGACGCCCGCGTGTTGGCGTGTCTCTCGTGCCGATAAAATCGCATCGGTTCTTGCAGACGACTTTGGAGGAAGCGATCAATTCTCCGTAACGGTGTTCACGTGCGGGGCGACTGGCGTTTTTGGCGAGGGAGGGAGGTGGAAAGTGATGAGGGACTGGGAAAAGACGCTCTTCGAGGTCGTGCTGGTGGCGAACGAGGTAAAACAGGGCTCGATGGCAGGTATGGAGCTTGTCCCGCCACGTGTCGGGTTGAGGCGACGTCTGAGCATCATGTTGAGTATCGTCATGGACAGCCCACTGAGATGGCCCGGCAGGCTTGGTGCGTCGAATGATATCGTCGGGGTAAGTGAAGATGGGTGTGTTCCTGAATGACCAGTCAGCCAAGTCGCAACTTGTTGGGGCTCGAGGGAGACGAGACCTGCACTCGTTCCTGAGTTTGGTACCTCGACAGAGAGCTTCGCGCAGGTTGTCAGAGGGGACGGACGCCAGCAGAGATTCGAGCTGGAGCTGGTAAAAAATGATCGACGCAGTATTTTACCGACTGCGCACATCTGGATGACGGATGGAGTGTGAGGTAGGATGCAGAATGGCCGGGCGGTGGGGATGGTTGGCACTCGCTCGAATCCGGTGAGCCGAACATGGCCAAGTGACAGCGCCTGGCAGCTCCTGCCCGTGTTCGAAATTAGTGGGAGCTGAACACGGGCAGGTGGCAGCGCCTGGCAGCTGCTGGTGTGGTGTACCATCCCAGCACCGAGGTACGTACACTGGCACCTGGGTACCTGCCACCAGCGATGGTACTTGCCCATGTTCGGATTTCACCAAAACGGGCAAGTGCAAACGGCCGCCAGCGCCATTGTCTCGGCTCGGGCCGTGTTTTCTGCCAGCATGAACATTTTCGCGAACCTCGACCGGAATCCCCATCGATCGCCTCTACTTGCGAGGAATTCTTCACATGGCACGTTATTTCTCAAGCTCTCCCAATCCAATTCGGCATGCAGGCCAAGAACCTCGCGCGCAAGACCACCAACGCCTACCCAGGCGTGGCATGCTTGTCTGCCTTCCTTGGATGTAGTAGCCGTTTCTCAGGCTCCTTTCCCTGGGCCGATGCCTCGCTCTCCGACAGAGCCCAGACGCGCCGACACCGCGACGAATGCAAGGTGCTGCGAGTCCAGTTGGAAAGGGGGAAGGAGAGGGAGCAGCGCGTGAGAGAGCGTCGAGACAGCCATGGTGAGTTGCCTCATACAACCCCAAGATGCTGAAACATTTTGACGCCCATGCAGGAACAATACGGCCGCGCAAAGGAAACCTACGCACACACGAAAGCCGCCTGGGAAAGCCCCGCGGCCTTCGGCCTCCCAAGCTTCCCTCCTTCAAGTCACGATATCTAAGGAATCCCTTCACCCCCGCGCTGTGCGGCTACCTGCTGAACGAACACTGCGCCTGGGAAATGGAGATCACACCGGAAGACTGTCCTCAACAGACGGGGAAGATCAGGGTGAACGACGAGCAGGCAGTCTCGAGGCCGTCCATGGTGGTTGGTGCTCTGGCGACCAGGATTACGAAAAACTGGATGGAAAGATGGGAGAGAAACATGGGCGCTGCGGCTGAATCTATGGCACCAACGAGGTCAATAACTCCAATCAATGAGACGGTCCTGCTCTTTTTTGCTCGCGATCAGGTTGTTCTTTGGCCCGAAAATCTGGTTCTCGTCTTCCCACCTGTCCAAGGCAAGTTTGTGTTTTGACATTTGCCTAGGCTTTTACAGACCATGTTGGCCAGACCGATTGTCCAAAGGCGGTGGCTAGAGCACGACAAGAACGATCCGAGCCACCGATTCTGTCCCGCAAGTAAAGCAAGAAACCCATTGGAGCTGGAAACGAGGGCCGAAAGTTTTGATCCACGAGTACCTCGTCGGCCTCTCCGCTTGCCTGTCATTGTCTCCGAGTTGCAACTTTCCAACATGCTGGCCCGCAGACAGGTATCGGCAAGACTCATCGGCAATCCCTCCCCACCAGACCTCGCGCGTGTGCCATTCAACCTGGCTCATCCTGGCTGCCGGGTGCCAGCATCCAGATAGAGGACCCTATCCTCGACACCCCCTCTCAAGACCATAGCCCTGGTCCGAGGCGGCACCGAGCCGAGAGGGATCTCGGGCAGATGTTTGTTTTGGGTTGGCCGGCGAGGGAGGGGCCGGAGCAGAACGAGATTCGAGGTCGGCGGTGAGAATCACCGGGACGCACTGGAACCCGAGCGGTCACCTCTTTGGAGACTTGAATGTCTTTCCATTCCCGCTTCTTCGTCTTGATGTTTCAGCACCTTGCATTTCTCGTGCGTCACTTCGCTTCATCAATTCTTCTGTACTTCTGGCGCAGGGTTTGAGGCACCGAGTTCAGGCTCTTGTCTTTTAGCGTGATCCTGAGGATGCACGAGTCGCCCTTTTATTCCACTCCTAGCGCGGCATCCTCTTGTTATCTTTGACACCACGCGCAGGTTCATCTTCGCCGGGGACAAGAGCATCTCGGACGGATCCATACCGATGTCAATCTCCTCGTTTGCAGTCATATCTCGAGCACGCAAACCGCGCAGATTTTCTACGGCGTACCGAGCCAAGTCGAAAGATCAGTCACTCTCTAGACTTTCCAAGGTCGTTCACTGACAGACCACATTGTCCAAGAAATAGACGTACCACGTTGAGATTCATACACAATACTCCAAGATTAGATTGCCTTCCTCAGGCCCGCCGTCAAGCATCAGCCGGTTCGACAAGACGCATTTCACACTGGTCCGTTGACCCCACTCACCCACGGCATTTTCCTCGCCTGCTCAACCTGATGGTATTCACGTCCGGGACAACCCCGCCGTTTCCCGCAGTTCCCGACACATCGTCCTACTGCAGCCAGCACAGCCTATGGTTTGCTGGATGGCGGTCGACCCTGCCCCACTATCCAGACGGGCGAGGCTCTCCGGCTATCGTTGCGGTAACATACGTTTACTTCGAGCCCACCAAGGAGGTCACGTCAGGGCTGGGCGTCCGATGCAGTGGTTCTTATGCGACGACCAGAAACTGCCCTGTGTTATGAGCGTGGCACAGGAGAAGAGAGAAACGCTCACCGGCGTCAATAACTGAAGATGACCAACCGGAACCACGGGTTTAGCGGCAGGCTTGGGCCGTCGGGGCTATGTGGTTAATGCGGGACTCTCGGACCGTCCGTCCCCCATGCGTACGGAAAAGGCACGTCTCGAATCCCTCATTTTCGATGTCAGAGCCCTCGGAGCGCAATTTCACGTCATGAAAGCCTCAGACACGGTCATATCCACTCAAAGGTTGGAGATATCGTCCATGCTGTTATGAGTAAGCTTCACCCCAGCCGCTTCCTTGGGGCATCGGTGCTGACCGAAGGTCTGGTGGTGGTGTCATAACGCGCTTTTTCTGCGCTGTTGGCCGGTGATTGATAGATCTGAGGTTAAGCTGAGTGTCCGCACTGAATTTGGACCGACCTTTTTGTAAAGTATCGACTGAATAAGAATCACGTCCCTAGACTTTCATTCGACCGGGAACTAGCCCGGGGTTGCTTCGTTCTCGCTCATCATCAACATCGAGAGGAATGCATCAAGATGAAACTAGAATCACGGCTGCGGCACCGCACCAACGGACGCTTGATGTGACCCGGATATGTGGCACGAGTCCGCATCCCCGTAGAATCCATTCACACTTATTTCCGCGTATCAGGAGCCACTCGTCTTCAGACAAATCGTGCTGCATCCCAGTTGCCCGCTTTCTGTGGCGGCTTGGAGGCCATGATCCCACGGCCGCATACACTCGGGGGTTCCGGCGTCAATCTTGCCGTCAATTATTGCAAATAATGTCAAGTCCCCGGTTACGTTGTCTGCGTGAGGAATTCGCTCAATATGCCGAGAATCGACCACGGCGTCTGGATTTCAGAGAACTCATCCATACACTTGATTAATACGTTTCTCTCCGGTCTGCCTTATTCGTTCGATTTACTTACGTATTAGTTCGCTCCACGCTCAAGTCAGGGTGTACCGCATTCTCGAGAGACGCTGCATCTTGAAGCAAATGAAACCCTTGGTTTGAATCCTGGTCTGTGGGCTCTCAGCATTCCCTATTTCCACATGCTTGTCACCCAGCTTATCACCCAGCTTATCACCCAGCTTCTTATCCAGCCTCTTACCCAGCCTGTTACCCAGCTTGTTGCCCAGCTTATTGCCACTACTTATAAACCCTCTTCGGCCGTGTCTCGTTTGTTCGGCTTCCGAACAGGGCACGAAAACACCTCCTGATTGATCAATGTAGGAGGATGCCCTTTTAATTTCCGGATTGGCACTTTTATTGCCAGAGAAAAAGAAACACAGATAGGCGGAGCGAGACAGTGCGACCTTTTGCTTGGTGCCGTGTGAAAGCTCCGGGTCTCCCAGGCCCATTCCGTGAGATTCGAGAGACGTGGCTTTCGCGACTCGTTTCTCAACGTCTCGGGATCTTTGGACCGATTCTGTGGCTTTTGGACTCTCTTTCTTCTTTAGCTGAGATACTCAAGACCCAGATTATCTCTGGCTGAGCCGCTGCCACCATCTTCAGCGGCAGCACGTTTCGTGAGCTTCCAAAATCCGTATCCTTTGGAGTTTATGGATTCACTTCCTTCGACTACTTACCGCTCCTCTTCAAATAGGCGCGTAGAGGAGCTTCCCACCAGCCACCAGAGACAGGCCGCATTACCTCTCCTTGTTGGGAACACCAAAAGACAAAGAGATATGACTTCGTCCTGATTGTATCCACGATTGGGCTCTGGCTCGTTCCCATCAGGGCTGGCTTGAGTCCGCTGTTCACACCCCCGCGCCAGTTCGTGTACCAATGTAGATGCCGTCCATTCATGATTGAGTTTGCAGAGAGCTTTCTCGAGAAGATTAGCTCGGGGACTGCCAGAAACGGTCCGCATCTTTTCAACAAGATATTAACGCCCACAAGGAACTGGATGGTACGCGCTACATCTTCCACGATGTCGACGGACCATCCAAGACACCATCGCCACTCCGTTCCTCTCGAAGTTGCGCAATGCCATTGCCAGCAAGTTCCGCCACTTAGGCGTCATCCCTCCCGCGTCCCCAGCCCTCCCATACTTCCGAAGCTCGAACAGCCGCAAACAAGGACCATCCAACCCTTGCCGCACTCGGATGTCTGCTGAATATGGCACAAGCATATCGAGTTCAAGGGTCCGGCGATGTACGTCCCTAACGTGATTAAAATGCTGCTTATCCCGGCCAAGGACGCCACGTCCATTTCCAAGGTACGGTTCTAAGGTACTGGTTAGCTCCCAATCTGCTTCTCGAGAGCGGGAGTAAGTCAGGCGAATTCGGGGGCTCGTGTCCGCTCATCCGTGGTTGAAATCAACAACTCACAACAAGGGGGTAATGTGGCAACCAGCCACCTCATCGCCAGTACATCGACTCTAGCCGGGCAAAGACATCAGCAAAAACTTTTACGGCTACCCGATCCAGTAGCGGCGCAGAGATGACCGCGGGTGCGTTCTAGTCTGCAGTAAGCTGATTGGCATCCGCCACTTTGGGATACTTTCAAACATGAGACGAGAATTTGACGATGTAGGCGGGGTGACAGGGCTCGACCAAGCTGGTATGAGTGACGGAGGTCTGAGTGATAGAGGTCTGAGTGACGGAGGTCTGAGTGAAGGGGCAAGCCATGCAGTGCTGTGTGAGGCGCTCAGACTTGGACATGATGGTGGGATATTTACTAATCATTCCTTTCTGGTTAAGGGGACATGTTGCAATGAACTCGTGCTCATGAACCATTTTCATGCCACTCATAGTCCATCTTCACGTTCACAATTTCCAGAAGTAAAATAGAGTGTAATGCGAAAGGACGACACCCCAAAAGGGACGAATGGTATTAGGTCCAGGGGCCAAAAGAAAGGGTTAAAAAAAGCCAAACCAAACCCAAACCAAAAAAGGCGAAAAGCCACGAAACAAATGCTTGGGAAAGGGAAAGAAAAACACCTCGGCGCCGCGCGAAAAGAATCAAGCCCAGGCCGTCTAGGCCAACACGCAGCACCAACCACAAGGGGCTCCCAAAGTAAAACAACTCGAACGACGAACAACAGTTTCCAGCCCGCGACGGCGCGCACGGCTCTTGGCGGGCGACAGCAGAATTTCCACCTCAGACGGCCCAGCCAGTCTTGGACGAAAGACCCATCTTCACGAGCACGGCCCGGCCGGCGTGGGTTGCGATGGCGGCGCGCTCGGTCGGCGAGATGTGCGGAAAGCTGCGGAGAGACTTGCTGGCCGCAACGGCGACCTTCCGGGCGGTCTGCTGGGCGGCGCGCTGGTGGATGTCGGCAGGGTCCTCGCTGGGCGGGCGCTGGCGGTCCTGGTAGGGGTGGGCGAGCAGGCGTGCGGGCGGCCGACGGGTCCTGGTGCCGCGGCGGAGGGGAATCGAGGTCTTTTGGGGAGAGGGTGAAGCTGGGGCCGAGACTGGCGTGTCTTCGATGGACAGGCCCTCGAACTGGATAGAGATATTGGATATCTCATCGTCGATCTCGGCGCCTGATGGGCCGGCGTGGTTGCGCTGGCTTACTCGCAGCAATGGGGTCACCCCAGGGATGCCTGCAGAGGGGGCTGGTTCCACGGCGCGACGGCCAAGAGGGGTCCAGGGCTGGGAGCCAGGCTGGGCGGGTGTGACGAGGGGGGACTGGGCGGGTCGGTCGGAGGACGGGACGGGTTGGCCGGGGGACGGGGTCAGTCGGTCGGAGAACTGAGCCGGCTCGACGAGAGCGGGGACCGGGTCGGCGGGTCCGGGAGCCATCTGGACGGGCTCGGACGCGGGCTCGACAAGCTGAGACGCCGGCTCGACAGTCTCGGACGCCAACTGGACAGGCTGAGCGGGCTGGGCTTCTTCGGCGGGCGAGTCCCCCCGCTCCTGATCACAGGGAAGGCCGAGCTCTCTCTTCAAAAGGATCATAGCCTTGGAAGCGATAGAGTTAGACAGGCGGGCGGGAGCCCGGCCCAGGCTGCGCAAGGCGCGGATGATGGCGCCGGAGGCGGCCGGGTCCCGGTCCTCGTGCCAAAGCATGGCCAGCGGCTGGTCCGGCCGGTGCTCTTGCCAGAGGGCTGTCAGAGTGCACATTGGCGTCACAATGTTCTCGCCCGGCGTCCGCGCCCGATAGTCCCACCACTTTTCCGGGGCCCATCGCCCGTTCGGCCACTGGTTGCGCAGCCAGTCGAGCTTCCTCACAACCCGGAGATGGCGGTCCTCGCTCGTCACGCCAGCTGCTGTGAGCTGGCTGGTGATGGCGGCGCTGGCGCGACCGGCGTGGTGGATCAACATGGCTGCGTTGAGGGAGGTGGACGAGGATGCCTGCCCGATGTGCTGGGCGAAGAAGCCGGCGACATTCTCGTCGGTCTGGTACGCCATCCAGGGATAGTTAAGGACCAGATCCTGCGTAGACGTGCCATTAGTTACTGTTTGCTTGTTTCTGCGTCCGACAGAGCGCGTGGAAGTGCGGCGGAGAGGGCGCGGCATCAGACATACGTTCATTCCCCCTTCGCTGGCCATCGGCGCGGGGGCATGCTGCTGCTGCTGCTGCTGCTGGGCGCCGGCGACAGGGGCCTGGTCGGCTGGGACAAACGACATGGTGGCGGCGGACTGGAGCGGGCGGGCGAGCGGAGCGGAGGGCGGGCGGGTCTGGGTGCGCCGGATGTGGGTGCGGCCGAAAACGGGAGCCGGAGCGGAACACGGGGAACGGAGCCGGAGCGGAAAGACGGACAGACGGACAGACCAAGAGAGCGGAAAGCCAAAAGACGAAAAGACTGACACAAACGAGGGACGGGCGGACGATGCTGGCACCAGAAAACGGACAAGACTGCGATGTCGTCTGGCTCGGATGCAAACTCCAGAAAGGACGGCAAAGAAACACCACACGACGTGCGCAACCAAGACGACAACGCGTCTGTCTGCTCACGAAGCGGCATGCGCGCATCGCATGGTCGCGACCCAGCATCGTGTGCCTTCATTTGCAGTCGACGCCAGCCCACGGGGGAAGGGCCATCTCAATGATGCTCTGACGGCCATTGCCCCGTGAACTCACGATGTGTTGGCGAGTTGCAGCGCCTGGGCCTGCCGAGAGAGCGCCCCGGTCCCATTGGTGATGGCCCGCCCAGCTGCCTGCCTAATGCGGCAATTGCGTACCTGGCATTAGCCTTGACCCACCTTGCTGCATTGGGATCCACATGCACCCAGACTTGGGACCCACGAGCCAGGCAACTGCCGTGTCCTGCTGTCGCTGAATTCCAACACGGGCAAGGCAGCTGGCAGGTGTCGGTACTTGCCCGACGTTCTGCTGTTGCTCACGGGCAGGTGCAAGTGCAGACCGACTCCGGGCAGGCACCTTCCCATGTTCGGATTTGGTGACAGGCCAACACAGGCAGGATAGCTGCTAGTCACCTTGCCCGTGTTGGCATCTGGTGGGAGTTCAACATGGGCAGGCACCGACATCTGCCAAGCTACTGCCCGGGGCAAATTGGATGAAGGCATGCGGCACTCGCAGAGCGCTTATCCTTAGCCACCGACCGACCACCTTACCTTAGGCAAGACACCTTGCGTCGCTTCATCTTTTCGGTGCTTTCTTCACCAACACCACCAACAAATAACTTGTCCAACGTACAAGAACCGAACGGCCGCACGCAAAGCAAGCGCAGGATGCCGAACACACCCGCCAATCCCGACGCTGGCCCTGGATGCCCGACGTTCTATCTCCCCCACGAGCTCTTGTGCTTCATCACCGACCACGTCGACCACATCCGCACCCTCCACGCTTTCTGCCTCGTTTCAAAATCAATGAACGACGTGGCAACGACCGCGATGTACCAAGCCGCCCTCGATGCCGACATGACCTTCCAGGCAACTCAATCTCCGGCCTCTGCTGTCGGTCGCTCTTCCGCGGCAGTTGCGTCTTCGCCAGGACCTCTCGCCGAGCACGTTTTCCACGTCCCCGAACACACGCCTCTGGCTCTCTGGGCAACTGTGAAACCTCTGAACATCGCCACACCCGTCTTCGAGCGCATCGCCGCCCTCCGCCCCGAGGCACTCTGGACGACATACCGCGTTCCGGGCGACGAATGTCGTCCACATTGGAGGTGGGACTCGCGATTGTCCGTCTCGGTCGGGTTATGCGCACCCATCCACCTCGCCGCCCGCTATGGAAACTTGGACGTCGTTTCCTGGCTTCTCGACCATCGCCCCCGGCCGATGTGCCCAGATCCCTCGTCGTCCTCCATCGCAGCAATTGCCACTGCTGCCACAAACGACCAGCAACACGCCAGGTCTGCCATTATCGACATCATTGCCCACCACGCCTGCGTCTGCCCTTCCAGACACCTCCACTTTCTCCAGCACATACATCATCTGACCGACCCAGAAGAATGTCCCGGCGCAACCGCCCTCCACCTCGCCCTCTGTGCGGGCCATACCGAGGTGGCCAAGCTTCTCATCGCCCACGGTGCCAACTGGACTGACCCTGTCGAATACTCCCAGGGCGTCACCGGAATTATGATCATGGCCGCTAATGGTATGTTGGCCCTGCTCGACTGGCTGCTGTTGTGGACCAGGGACAACGGTAACGACCAGGCTTGGGAGGCCGTCAATGAGATGGATGATATGGGCATGCGAGCCATTGACTATCTCGCCGTGTCCTCCAGCTCACCTGATACGAGGATTATAGCGCGACGGCTTATGGCCAAGGGCGCTGCCATCTGGGATGGATCAACAACAGTCAGCCAAAGACGGTCAACGTTTGAGCGCAACTGGGACGCCATTGCTGAGTACGCGAACGACATGGAGGCCCATCCTGTGGTCAGCGCCGTGCGGTTCAATAACTATTCGCTGGTGGACGAGCTGAGCTCCGCTATTTCACGGCGCTCATGATCGGGAAGAGTGCAGAGTCTCAACAGGTTGCGTCTGTGAACTAGGTCATTGCCACAAACCAAGTCTCGCTCATTCAACTTCAGAAGGTTTCCCATCATTATATTTCCCAGTCCTATCTCCTCCCGCTTCGGACTCGATGGTCCTGGAGGCAGACATTGCATCAGTTATGGGGAGCGTCAAGTAGAAAATCTTTAGCAAACAGCCATGGTCAAGACAGAGTGCAAAGTGTGGATCAAGCAAGCGGATCAGGGGGAGAAAACCTGGCGCGCGGCCTTGTGTTGACGTTGTGAATAGGCGATATCACCCACGGGCATAATAAACGCAATTTCTTGTGGAAACCAGAAGTCGCTGCAACACACAGTCGACGACCGGATGTTGCGGATGCGGCGGTGCTGCTTCTGGCGTGAGAGGAACTGATGGTCCATACTTTGTGATAATAGTTGTGCACCAGCGGCACTTGTGTCAGCGCAGAAAATTACCGATGCACAATATGGTGATGGTCCACTGTGACCACCCGCAGCCCCACCCCAAGACCCTGACCGCCAACAGCAGCGTTTTCGCGCGGGGTCAATGCTTGCATCCGTCGCCAAAATGACGACCGGCTCGGCCCGTCCCGTCCCGTCCCGTCCCGGCAGTTCGTCGCTGCACGCAGTGTCCGACTCCCCCTTGTTAGTGCATCCATCATGGGATGGGCTCTTGAGGTACTCCAGACGAAAAACTTGGGGCGCGCATCTCGACAAACCAAGGTACCTGGTTCGGGAAGATCGGTCCAACGGGAAAACACTGGAGGCAGCGCTCTGCGAGATGCCGCGTCTGTGCGGCTGCAAATTGCTGCAGGCCCGGCATGGACGATGCTGCTGCAGTTGCTGTTTAAGATACCTAAGGTACCAAGGTGCACCGGGCAAAGTCGGGAACGGTGGTTGGAGCGAGAGAGCCCGTACCATCTCGTCAGGATGGTACGGGCCTCTGATTGGCTACAATACTGCAGAGGCTTGACCACCTGCCGCGGCTGTGAGCCTGCGTTTCCGGCGAAAAAATTCGACTGATTGATCTGCACGTGATCCGCCCTTGACGCGAAAAGAAAAATACCAAAGGGGGGGTGCCTTCCCCTGTCTTGGTGCCTTCCTTATGCGCAGTCGATCAGCAGTCTTGGCTCAGGCCTTGCTCACGTCATCCGCGCGCGCCTCTCCACTCGTGCTCTCTTGCCCCGAAGCCTGACATATACACCATCTTTGCACCTGGCAAATCCATACTGTCACGCTTCCGCACGGCACCATCAATTCTTTGCCCATGGCCCGCTCTCTGGCCGCAGTTCTCTCGGGACATGTCCTCTTCGGTATGGATCCACACATTATCCCTTCACCGCATCCCTCGACGGCTTGTCTGTCGTTCTCCGGCATCCTGCGGTGGACAAGTCGTGCCAAAACCATGGAGGCCAATTCTCTGGTGCGTCTTGTTCTGTTCGGATCCCGACGCAGCTGACACCTCGGCAGGCGCCAAACAACCCTCGACGCATCTACACGATTTACAAGCAATACCCCCCGATTCATGGCGGTCCACGGTCTTGGCATCCCGACAGGCAATTCCTAGGATGACATGCGAAGGGGTGGGGTACCCAACAGAAGTCGTGACTAGAACTTTCTGTCTGTCAAGATGTATATTACCTGCTTGCAGAATCACTGGTCTGCACCTAGTTGTCACGCGGCTATTGTACAAGTGGCATTCGGGTGTGAAAAAACAGCTTAATTCCTATAAGAGTATTGCCCAACGAAGGTCCCTTAAAAAGACGGTTACTAAAGTAAAGTCAGACCGAAAAGTAGTTTATACTTAGTTATATATATATAACTAGCTTTTAGATAGTTAAAACTATTATAATATACCCTTTTAGATCTAAAAAAGTCTAAAATCCTAGTTTTTATATATATAATACACCTAAAAACTATATAAATCTCTTTATTTTCTATAAAAATATATAAATATAAATACT